>VZUI01095943.1:0-13422 GCA_013401135.1 Cettia cetti | reverse complement strand
TAATAATAATAATAATAATAATAATAATAATAATAATAATAATAATAATAATAATAATAACAACAACAACAACAACACCAGTAATTCTAAAAATCATTATTGTTGTTATTGTAATTGTTATTTTTGTTATTTGTTTTTGTTATTTGTTATTGTTATTGTTAGTTTGCACCCTCACTATTTTTCTATTTTTTGCCTATTTTTTGCCCCTTTTTTGCACTTTTTTTTGCCTAATTTTCTCTCTAATTTTCTGCCCAATTTTCTGTCTAAACACTGATTTTAGGGACCAATCCACCCCTCCCCACTCCCATTTCCCCCCCTCTCACCTGCAGGACCCCCCTGTGCCTCCCTACACCCCAAAACCCCTCAGTCTGAATTCCCCTGCCAGAAAAGTGAACAAACCCAACTGCACTTCCCAAGGAAAACCCAGGGCAGGGTTTTAATGACTTTAATTAAGTCAGCTCTGACAGCTGGGAGGGCCAGGGGCCGCTTTTAGAACGTTTAATAATGGGAATTACAATTTTCATGCTTTTGTTTCCCATCTCCTGGTGGTTGCCAGAGGTAACTGAGCAATTTTAGGTCGGGTTTATTGCTTTTGAATCCTTGTTTTGGGGTTGGGTTTCTGCTGCACTTGGTGTTGGTGGCAGGGAAGGAAGAAATGCCAAAAGCAAAGCGAGGCTGATGTTCCAGCCCGGAGGGAAAAGCAGGAAAATGCAGTGAGGAGGAATTCCTAAAAAAAAAAAAAACACAAAAAAACAAAAAAAAAATTCCTTTTTTTTTTAAAAAAACCCCAAAAGTGATCCAGTAAAATGCACAAAGGGCAACTCATCAGTGAGAAGGGCTTGGGATGAGGCCAGGGATTGTTTTCCCTCCCCTCCTGCCGGAAAAAGTCCTGGCAGAGCTTCAGGAACATCAGGAAATGTGCAGGGCAGGGAGCCAGGACACGGCTGCAGCTGCTCCAGGGCTGCCCAGCCCTGGGACATCGCTGATCCTCGATTATTTTGGGGTGAAAAAAATCCAAATCTTGGCAGAGTGGGGTCCCTGCAGCTGGGAGAGGCCGTGCTGAGCTCATGGGGAGCAGGTGGGGATTCCCATTCCTGCTGGAGTGGGGATTTTAGGAATTCCTCACTCAGGTGTTGACAGAACGAGGTGCCAAAATTTTGCTCACCAAAGTCTTGCTCACCAAAACCTTGCTCACCAAAATTTTGCTCTGAATTCCTGCAGAAAGGAGATTTTTAGGTGTTGACAGCACGAGGTGTCAAAGTTTTGCTCACCCAGTGGGGTTCAATCCCCTCTGAATTTCCCCTGGATTGGGATTTTTAGGAATTCCTCACTCAGGTGTTGGCAGAATAAAGCACCATAGTTTTGCTCACCCAGAGGGGTTTATTCCCCTCTGAATTCCTGCTGGAATGGGATTTTTTTAGGAGTTCCTCACTCAGGTGTTGACAGAATGAGGCTCCAAAGCTCTGCTCACCCAGAGGGGTTTATTCCCCTCTGAATTTCCCCTGAAATGGGATTTTTTTTAGGAATTCCTTACTCTGGTGTTAACAAAATGAGGTTCCAAGGCTCTGCTCACCCAGTGGGGTTCATTCCCCTCTGAATTCCTGCTGGAATGGGATTTTTTTAGGAATTGCTCACTCTGGTGCTGACAGAATGAGGTACCAAAATTTTACTCACCAAAATTTTGCTCTGAATTCCTGCAGAAAGGAGATTTTTAGGAATTCCTCACTCAGGTGTTAACAGAATAAAGCACCATAGTTTTGCTCACCCAGAGGGGTTTATTCCCCTCTGAATTCCTGCTGGAATGGGAATTTTTTTAGGAATTCCTCACTAAGGTGTTGATAGAATGAGGTTCCAAAGCTCTGCTCACCCAGTGGGGTTCATTCCCCTCTGAATTCCTGCTGGAATGGGATTTTTTTTTAGGAATTGCTCACTCTGGTGTTGACAGAATGAGGCACCAGAGCTCTGCTCACCCGGTGGAGTTTATTCCCCTTTGAATTCCCCCTGGAATGGGATTATTTTAGGAATTGCTCACTCACTGACAGATTCCTGTGGGATGGCTGGAGCAGTGCTGAGGTGGCATTTCCTCCTCCCCGAGGAGTCATTCCAGGTCCTCCCTGTGCTTGTGTAACTCTGCTTTCATCTCTGACAGGCTCAGAGTGGGAGGATTTAAATTTGGGAACGGAGCTGGCAGAGCCCTCAGCTTGTGAGCACTGAAATTCCTCGAGGGAAAAGCAGTGGCCTCTGGGAGTGCATCAGTGAGCAGGAAAAAGGAGATTTTAAACCCCAAAACCTCGAGGGAAAAGCAGTGGGCTCTGGGAGTGCATCAGTGAGCAGGGAAAAGGGGATTTTAAACCCCAAAAACCTTGAGGGAAAAGCAGGTGTTGACAGAATGAGGCACCAAAGCTCTGCTCGCCCAGTGGATTTTATTCCTCTCTCAATTCCTTCAGAAATTAGATTTTTTTTAGGAGTTCCTCACTCAGGTGTTGGCAGAATGAGGCATCAAAGCTCTGCTCACCCAGTGGATTTTATTCCTCTCTGAATTCCTTCAGAAATGAGATTTTTTTTTTTAGGAATTCCTTACTCAGGTGCTGACAGAATGAGGTTCCAAAACTCTGCTCACCCAGTGGGGTTCATTCCCCTCCAAACTCCTGCTGGAATTGGAGTTTTTTTAGGAATTCCTCATTAGATGTTGGCAGAATGAGGCACCAAAGCTCTGCTCCCCCAGTGGATTTTATTCCTCTCTGAATTCCTTCAGAAATTAGATTTTTTTTTTAGGAATTCCTCACTCAGGTGCTGACAAAATGAGGTTCCAAAGCTCTGCTCACACACTGGGGTTCATTCCTCTCTGAATTCCTGCTGGAATTGGAGTTTTTTAGGAGTTCCTCACTCAGATGTTGACAGAATGAGGTTCCAGGCTCTGCTCACACACTGGGGTTCATTCCCCTCCAAATTCCTGCTGGAATTGGAGTTTTTTAGGAATTGCTCACTCGGGTGTTGACAGAATGAGGTTCCAAGGCTCTGCTCACTCACTGGGGTTCATTCCCCTCCAAATTCCTGCTGGAATGCTTTTTTTTTCTGGAATCCCTCCCTCAGGTGTTGACAGCACCAGGTGTCCAGGGCTGGAATAAATAACATTTTTCTGGAAGAGAAGCATCCCCAGGAACTCCAGCTCCTCCCCCTCCCTTCCCCAGCTGCTTTTCGTGCCCTGCTATCAGCAGCTCGAGGAAACCGAGTGGAAAAATTGAATCTGGCAGCGGCAGCGTGAAGGCACACGAGCCCCGAACCCGGGAACAAAAATAGCAGGGAGAGAGGGGGGAAAAAAAAACCCTGAAAAGAGGCTTGGAAATGTGAAATGATTCCTTTCCTCTCCAAAAAGCTTTGCCCCCGGGCACCCCTTGGTGTGGGGCGGTCGAGTGGGAGGCAGCTCCCGCCTGATTCCATGGAAAAGCTCATTTTATTTTATTTTATTTTGCTTTTTGGCGGTGTTTTCCAAGGGCTGGTGGTGGCTGATCGATGGTGGTCACAGCCCTGGGCGCTGGGCTCCAGCCTGGATTTCATTTTCCAGGGAGTTTGAGGGAGGTTCAGGCTCTGCTGGGATTCTGGAGGATTCTGGAGGAAAAAGAAAGGACAGCCCAGCGTTTTTATCACTGGGGAATATTCCTGGAGCCTCAGAGCTGGCACAAATGCTGCTGGTTCCTGCAGGAATTCTGCTCTTCCCTTGGGATTGGGGGTGTCCTGTCCTTTTTCCGGGGAGCAGGAGCACTTTGTGTCCCTCCAAACCCCATCCCTGCAGCTGCCACGCACTCAGGGCTGCCTTTTGTGGATTGTTTTGTTTTTTCCAAACCCTGGGTGGAAAATTTCAGGAGCCAACCTTTAAAATCCCGATCCCACTAAGCTAAGAACCTCCCTGAATAAGAAATCCTTCTAAAATTTAGATTTCAGAGGCTGCTCTGGGTCTGTTTGAGGGGTTTAAGGTGAAAATTCAGCAGCCCAGGCTGGAAATGGGGTTTGTGCCTGGCAGGGGTGGGTGGAACAATGGTTGTCCCTGTGGCAATTAGCGCTGCTGTTAATTAACAGAACGAAGCCACTAAATGAATGTGCTGGGGGGTGTCTACCCAGCCCACCTGAGCTTCTCCATGGTGGAATCATCCCCAGCTCTGGAATTCATTCTGGAACCTTCTCTGGAGTGATTCAGCCGCGAGGTTTTGGAGCAGCAGGAGACACCCGAGTGGGAATGACGAGAAAATGGGAATTAAAAAATGGGAATAATGAGTGGGAATAAGGAGAAAATGGGAATAACAAATGGGAATAATGAGTGGGAATAATGAGAGTGTGGGAGTAACAAATGGGAACAACGAGAAAATGGGAATAACAAATGGGAATAATGAGAAAATGGGAATAACAAATGGGAATAACAAATGGGAATAATGAGAAAATGGGAATAACAAATGGGAATAATGAGAAAATGGGAATAACAAATGGGAATAATGAGTGGGAATAATGAGTGGGAATAATGAGAAAATGGGAATAACAAATGGGAATAATGAGTGGGAATAATGAGTGGGAATAACAAGTGGGAATAATGAGAAAATGGGAATAAAAAATGGGAATAACGAGTGGGAATAATGAGAGAGTGGGAATAACAAATGGGAATAAGGAGAAAATGGGAATAACAAATGGGAATAATGAGTGAGAATAATGAGTGGGAATAACGAGTGGGAATAATGAGAAAATGAGAATAACGAGTGGGAATAATGAGTGGGAATAATGAGAAAATGGGAATAAAAAATGGGAATAATGAGTGGGAATGACGAGTGGGAATGACAAGAAAATGGGAATAATGAGTGGGAATAATGAGAAAAAGGGACTAAAAAATGGGAATAACGAGTGGGAATAATAAGAGAGTGGGAGTGACAAATGGGAATAACAAATGGGAATAAGGAGAAAATGGGAATAAGGAGAGAGTGGGAATAATGAGTGGGAATAATGAGAAAGTGGGAATAACGAGTCCCTCCTCCCTCCCTCACAGCCCCCAGCCCCTCTGGTCCCTGCTCACCCCTTCCTGGCCTCTCCCCCAGCCACCAATTAACCATTCCTCGTCACTAATTAATGATTCCTCCTGTTGTTCCCTCGCAGGGCAACCATCGATGAGGTGGAAACAGATGTGGTGGAGATCGAGGCCAAGCTGGACAAGGTGAGGCCTGAGGGGGATTGGGGGAGCCCCAGCTCGGGAATGGGGTCCCTGCAGGTCCCCCCTAAAATCTGAGCCCGTTTCCAGCTGCTCAGTTCATGTTTGGGGGGGCCCTGGGCCCCTCTGGGCTGGGGCAGGAGCTCCTGGAGGTGGACATCGATGTCCTTTTGTGCTGCTCGTGATCCCAGGGGGTGGCACTGCCTTGGGGACACCTCCAGAGCTGCCTGTCCCCTCTGCACCCCTTCCATGGCTTTGGGGTCTGGTTTGGGGTTTGGGATTTGGGGTTTGTTCTGATCCTGCAGCCCTGAGGCTCTGGGGGCTGATTTGGGGGTTGGGGTCCATTTTGGGGCTTGTGGTTTGTTCTGTTCCTGCAGCCCCAAAACTTTGGGGTCTATTTTGGGGTGGGAGGTGCAGGGTGTCCTCACAGGGCCCCAAGGGCAGCTGGGCAGGCGCTGGGAAGTGGCACCGGGGCTGTCCCCGAGCTCTTTCTGGGGTTGTCCCCGAGCTCTTTCTGGGGTTGTCCCCGAGCTCTTTCTGGGGCTGTCCCTGAGCAGTTTCTGGAGCTGTCCCCGAGCTCTTTCTGGGGTTGTCCCCGAGCCCTTTCTGGGGTTGTCCCCGAGCTCTTTCTGGGGCTGTCCCCGAGCAGTTTCTGGGGTTGTCCCTGAGCTCTTTCTGGGGTTGTCCCCGAGCTCTTTCTGGGGTTGTCCCCGAGCAGTTTCTGGAGCTGTCCTCGAGCTCTTTCTGGGGTTGTCCCCGAGCAGTTTCTGGAGCTGTCCTCGAGCTCTTTCTGGGGTTGTCCCCGAGCTCTTTCTGGGGTTGTCCCCGAGCTCTTTCTGGGGTTGTCCCCGAGCTCTTTCTGGGGTTGTCCCCGAGCCCTTTCTGGGGTTGTCCCCGAGCTCTTTCTGGGGTTGTCCCCGAGCAGTTTCTGGTGCTGTCCCCGAGCTCTTTCTGGGGTTGTCCCCGAGCCCTTTCTGGAGCTGTCCCCGAGCTCTTTCTGCGCTTGGCTGCTGATCCTTAGGACCCGGTTTTAGTCTCGGTCTGAGCTTGTGATGCAAATTGGCTTTTCCACCCCCGCTCCTCCTCGTCTGAGACAACAAAAATAGAAAGAAAAGCGAGGAGAGGAGCCAGAAGAGCCGCTGGCTTTTTATCTGTGAGGCTCCCGCGGGCAGGCGGGGATGAAATCCCGAGAGTGAGGAGGAACCGGCTGGGTGGGAGGCACCAGCCCCGGGCGAGGCTGTGTCCTACAAAACCGGGGCATCGTCCGGCTGCTGGGGCTGCTCCGGGGCTGCAGGGGGAGTTGGGGTCTGGATTTAGAGAAAGGGGGTGAAAGCTGCTCAGGTTGTGGCTCTGGGGGGATGCAGGGGGAGTCGGGGTCTGGATTCAGCCCAAATTTAGAGAGCAGGGCGTGGAAACCTCTCAGGTTGTGGCTCTGGGGCTGCAGGGGGGTTTGGGGTCTGGATTTAGAGAACAGGGGGTGAAAACTGCTCAGGTTGTGGCTCTGGGGTCTGGATTTAGCCCGAATTTAGCCCAAATTTAGAAAGCAGAGGTGGAAACCTCTCAGGTTGTGGCTCTGGGGGGCTGCAGAGGGATTTGGGGTCTGGATTTAAAGAGCAAAGGATGCAAAGTGCTCACTTTTTATCCCATTTCCACTGCTCCCTTGGGATTGGGGTCTGGGATTGGGGTTTGGGAATGGGATTGGGGTCTGGGGTTTGAGAATGAGATTGAGGTTTGGGGTTTGAGAATGGGATTGGGATTTGGGGTTTGGGAATGGGGCCTGGGAATGGGGTTGGGGTCTGGGAATGGGATTTGGGTCTGGGAATGGGATTGGGGTTTGAGAATGGGATTGAGGTTGGTGGTTTGGGAATGGGATTGGGGCCCTGAGCTGCTGGGGACACAGCCCTTGTGTGCAGAGGTGCTCTGGAGGCTGCCACGTTGCAGGAGAGGCTGGAATTCCTTTCCAGAGGCTCCATCCAAACCCCAGTGCAGTCTGGGCTCCAGATGTGGCAGCAGCTGCAGCTGTTTGCTTTCCTTCCCAGGGCCCGGGGGGGATCTGGGGATTGTGGGGCCAGGGGAGGCTGCAAGGGAGGCTGGGGGTGCAGATGGGCCACCTGTGAGCCCAGATATTTTATTTAAGCACTCGGATCTTCTCAGCTGTTTGCAGAGCTCGGTCTGCAGTGCAGGGAGAGCAGACCCCAAAACAGACCCCAAAGCCTTGGGGCTGCAGGAACAAACCCCAAACCCACCAAAATAGACCCCAGACCCCAAAATAGACCCCAAATCCCAAAACAGACCCCAAAGCTTTGGGGCTGCAGGAACAGAACAAACCCTGGGCTGGCTTTGGGACCCCTGTCCTGTCCCGGGTTTGGGTGCCAGCCCAGCCCTGTCCCATCCCAGGTTTGGGTTCCAGTCCTGTCCTGTCCCGGGTTTGGGTCCCTGTCCTGTCCCGGGTTTGGGTGCCAGCCCTGTCCTGTCCCGGGTTTGGGATCCCTGTCCTGTCCCGGGTTTGGGATCCCTGTCCTGTCCCGGGTTTGGGATCCCTGTCCTGTCCCGGGTTTGGGTGCCAGCCCTGCCTGTGAGGGTTCCCAGCACAGCAGGGACAGGGTGGGTGCCTGTCCCAAAGCTCTGGGGTGGGTGTGGGACAAACCCCGGCTGGTTCCAGCCACTGCTGAGCCCCTGTCCCCGTGTCCCTGTCCCTGTCCCCGTGTCCCTGTCCCCGTGTCCCTGTCCTGGTGTCCCTGTCCCTGTCCCCCTGTCCCTGTCCCCGTGTCCCTGTCCTGGTGTCCCTGTCCCTGTCCCCCTGTCCCTGTCCCCGTGTCCCTGTCCCTGTCCCCATGTCCCCATGTCCCCATGGTGTCCCCGCAGCTGGTGAAGCTGTGCAGTGGCATGCTGGAGGCTGGCAAGGTTTACATCACCACCAACAAACACTTTGTGAGCGGCGTGCGGGACCTGTCCCAGCAGTGCAGGAAGGATGAGATGATCTCGGTGAGTCGGGGGGCTGGGGGGGCACAGGGGGGCACAGGGGGGGCTGGGGGCTGCTCAAAGTCCTGCTGATCCCTGATCCTGGCACAGGGGGGGCTGGGGGTGCTCAGATCCCTGATCCTGCTGGGAGTGGATCACAAATCCAAGCCCCTCACGCTGCTTAAGCAGCCACTTCAAGTGAGGTTTGGAGTTTGGGAGGTGCTCAGTGCCTGATAACTGCAGGCTGGAAGCTCAGAGATCCATTTCAGATGAGATTTGGAGTTTGGAGGATGCAGAATGCCTGGTAACCCCAGGCTGGAGACTCAGAGATCCATTTCAGATGGGATTTGGTGTTGGGGGATGCAGGATTTGGAGTTTGGAGGATGCAGAATGCCTGGTAACCCCAGGCTGGAAGCTCAGAGATCCATTTCAGATGGGATTTGGTGTTGGGGGATGCAGGATTTGGAGTTTGGAGGATGCAGAATGTCTGATAACTCCAGGCTGGAGACTCAGAGATCCATTTCAGCTGGGATTTGGTGTTGGGGGGATGCTCAGTGTCTGGTAACCCCAGGCTGGAGGCTCAGAGATCCCTCCCAGCTGGGCTTTGGTGCTGTCTGCTGACTCCAGGCTGGAGCTGAGTGAGGTCCAAGCAGTGCAGGCAGCTGCAGCTCTGGGGAGGCTGCTGGAATCTGGGTCAGTGAGCAGCAGCTTTGGGAGGTGCCCAGGCAGGCACACGAGGAGCTCGGGTGGCTCCAGACCCTCCCTCTGCTCCTCAGAGCCTTCCTCATCATCCTCCTCCTCAGCCCCGGCAGCGAGGGGCAGCTGCTTCTCCTCCCTGCCTGTTTTTTAAATTTAATTTTTAAATTCTTCACCTGTTTTTTAAATTTAATTTTTTATTCTTGCAGGAGTGCCTGGATAAATTCGGGGACAGCCTGCAGGAAATGATCAATTATCACATGGTAAGGAATGATTAATTATCACTGCTGTCCCCTGTCCCCTCAGGTGCTGGTGGCATTGCTGGTGTCCCCTGTGCTTGTCACTAACAGGGGTCCTGGAAGGGTGACAAAACCTTTCAAATTCACCCAAATCCTGCACTCCAGATTTTTTTTTTTCTTCTTCTTCTTCCTTTTGGGCAGCAGAGGGAGGACACAGAGCCCTGAGGAGGATTTTGGTTGGTGACAAACCCTGCTGGGGCAGGTTTGGGATAAATTCTGGAGCCTGGCACCCAAATTAGAGAGCAGGGGTCAGAGTGTGAGTGCAGGGGATGCTCTGTGCCAGAGGATTTGGGAATCCTGCCCCAAAATCCCAGCAGAAAAATTCCCCCCCAGTTCAAATCTGCCACTTCTGCACCCAAAACCCTCCAGAAAAAGGAAAGTGGCTGGTATAGAATTAAACATAAATAAAATTATTGCACTCAGGTCTGAGTGAAGTTTTATTTTAGGAGCCTGGCACCCAAATTGGAAGCGCAGGGCTCAGAGTGTGAGTGCAGGGGATGTTCTGTGCCAGAGGATTTGAAATTCCCCCACAGCAGAGCCCCAGCACTTCAAATCTGCCCCTTCTGCACCCCAAACCCTCCAGGAAAAAAAAAAAAAAAAAAAAAAAAAAAAAAAAAAAAAAAAAAAAAAAAAAAAAGAAGATGGTTGGTGTAGAATTAAACATAAATAAAATTATTATATTCAGGTCTGAGTGAAGGGGGGCTTGGGGTTTGTTCTGTTCCTTCAGCCCCAAAGCTTTGGGGTCTGTTTTGGGGTCTGGGGTCTATTTTGGGGGGTTTGTTCTGTTCCTGCAGCCCCAAGGCTTTGGGGTTTGTTTTGGGGTCTGCTCTTTGGGATTCTTTCATTTCTCTTTCCTGATTCCCACACCTGCCAGGGCACAGGAGTTGCTTTCAGGTGCAGGAGCTGCAGCTCTGCCTGCCCCATCAGGCTCTGAAATGCACCAAAATCGCTGCAGCTGCTGCAGGAGCTGCTCCAGCCCCTGCAGCACCTCCCGGGCAGGTGGAAAAAGGATTTTTTTCCTCAGGGGAAAAGGTTCTGTGAGTGCAGCCCTGCAGGAACTGCGGGGTTTGGGAGGAGAGGGGAAAAATCAGGGGCAGCAGCAGAGGGAGGGTGGGGTTGTGGCAAAAAAAAAAAAAAAAAAAAAAAATTAAAAAATAGAAATAGAAATAAATATAAATGCAAATATAAATACAAGTACAAATATAAATACAAACATAAATCTTTTTGTATGTAGACATTTATGTATAAATGTATGTATAAGCATAAATATAAGTATAAATATAAATGAATGTAAATAATAAGTATAAATGTAAATATTTTGTATCCATACATTTATGTATAAATATAAATATAAGTATAAATATAAATATTTTGTATCCATACATTTAGGTATAAGTATAAATATAAGCATAAATATAAATAAAAATATAAGTATAAATATAAATATTTTGTATACCTACATTGGTAGGTATTCATGGGGATGCAGGGAGGGAATTCCAAGCCGGAATTTTCCCAGCTGGGTGTGTGTGATTGGAGCAGGTGATGAGGATGCAGGGAGGGAATTCCAGGCTGGAATTCTCCCAGCTGGGAGCCGGGAATGAGCTGGGAGCTGCTCGGGAACTTCCCGGCGAGCCGGGGCTGAGGAGCCCGGGCAGGGATCCCGGGAAGGAATTCCAGGCAGGAATTCCAGGCAGATCCCGGGCAGGAATTCCAGGCAGGAATTCCAGGCAGATCCCAGGCGGGAATCCCAGGCAGGAATTCCAGGATTTTTCCTGCCTGTGTCACGGGGCTCCTGATCCCAGGCAGGAATTCCAGGCAGATCCCGGGCAGGAATTCCAGGCAGGAATTCCAGGATTTCTCCTGCCGGCATCGCAGAGCTCCTGATCCCAGGCAGGAATTCCTGGATTTCTCCTGCCGGTGTCACGGAGCTCCTGATCCCAGGCAGGAATTCCAGGCAGGAATTCCAGGATTTCTCCTGCCTCAGCCTCTGTTCCGAGCCCTCAGCGTGGTTTGGGCGCTTCCCTCTTTGCTGGGATGCAGCGCTGGGGCTCCAGTGCCCTCCTCCGGAAAAACCGGGAATTTGGGATGGGATTGGCACGGAAAAACCGGGAATGGGATGGGATTGGCACGGAAAAACCGGGAATTTGGGATTGACCCCCTCGCAGCAGGAAAGGGAAGGGAACTGCTCCTGGATGGGGAATTCTGCAGGAATTCTGAGGAGTTCTGCAGGAATTCTGCTCGGGAATGCTGCAGGTTCAGAGCCCTGGCTGAGGGATTCTGCAGGAATTCTGCTCTGGAATGCTGCAGCTGTGGAAAAGCCATTTTTTATTCCATTTTTTATTCCATTTTTTATTCCCCAACGAACCCCACCCAGCCCAGGGGTTTTTGGGGTCCCTCACACTGAAGTTCTTTGGGAGCTCTCCTGGATTTTCTGACTCCTCCACCTTTCCACACTGCAAAAGGATGGATATTTTCCCTCTTTTTCATAAGAATTTGTGTTTTTTCCCTTTCTGAAGATAATTGATGTTTTTCCCTCTCTTCTCTCCTCCAGATCCTGTTTGACCAGGCGCAGAGGTCGGTCCGGCAGCAGCTGCACAATTTTGTCAAAGAGTGAGTTTTTACTATTTTTGTCTTTTCCTAATTTTACTATTTCTCTTTTCCCTTTGATTTTCAGCTTCCTGAGCTTCCCGTTCCACGCTCATCCCAAAATCCACCTGCAGGGCTGATCCTGCAGGATAAATTTATCCCAAAATTCAGATCTTGCAGGACAAACCCATCCCAAAGTTGAGATCCTACAGGGCTGATCCTCCAGGATGAACATCCCAGAATTCAGATCCCTGCAGGGCTGATCTTCCAGGACAAACAGAACCCAATAAAAACTAATAATCATTGTAATAAAATAAAACAAAAAAGAAAAGAATAAAAAAGCAAAAATTACAGTAAAATAAAAATTATCTTTCCCTACCAACTCTCTAAAGAAGGATTTTGCTGAAGCTGGGATGGCTGAGCTGGGATCCTGCTGGCACCCAGACTTTATTCTCATTTTTCTAACCATGATTTCTCCCCAATTTCTCCCAAATTTTACCCCAATTTATCCCAATTTCTCCTCCCAGCGACGTGAGGAAGTTCAAGGAGAGCAAGAAGCAGTTTGACACAGGGGCTTTGAGGGCAGGGTGTAAAAATAACAAAATAAACAACAACAACAATAATAATATTTTTTCCCTACCAACTCTCTAAAGAAAGACTTGATGAAGCTGGGATGGCTGAGCTGGGGATCCTGCTGGCACCCAAACTTTATTCTCATTTTTCTAACCTTGTTTTCTCCCCAATTTCTCCCCATTTCTCCTCCCAGCAATGTGAGGAAGTTCAAGGAGAGCAAGAAGCAGTTTGACACAGGGGCTTTGAGGGCGGGGTGTAAAAATAACAAAATAAACAACAATAACAATAATACTAATAATAATTGTTGTTGTTGTTGTTATTATAATTATTATAATTATTATTACTATTATCTTTCCCTACCAACTCTCTAAAGAAAGACTTGATGAAGCTGGGATGGCTGAGCTGGCACCCAAACTTTATTCTCATTTTTCTAACCTTGTTTTCTCCCCAATTTCTCCCAATTTCTCCCCAATTTCTCCCCATTTCTCCCTGTTACACCCCAATTCCCCCCAATTTCCCCTCCCAGCGACGTGAGGAAGTTCAAGGAGACCAAGAAGCAGTTTGACAAGGTGCGTGAGGACATGGAGATCTCGCTGGTGAAGAACGCGCAGGCGCCGCGCCACAAGCCCCACGAGGTGGAGGAGGCCACGGGCACCCTGAGCATCACCAGGAAATGCTTCAGGCACCTGGCCCTGGACTACGTGCTGCAGGTGGGGAAAATCTGGCTCCTGCCCCCTCAGGAGGGGTCAGGGATGGGCTTTGACCCGAAAATGTCACAGGAAAATGGAATATTCGGAGCCAGGAGGGGCCAGGGATGGGGTTTGTCCCTAAAATATCACAGGAAAATGGAGTATTCAGAGCCAGGAGGGGTCAGGGATGGGGTTTGTCCCTAAAATATCACAGGAAAATGGAGTATTTGGAGCCAGGAGGGGCCAGGGATGGGGTTTGTCCCTAAAATATCACAGGAAAATGGAGTATTCAGAGCCAGGAGGGGTCAGGGATGGGGTTTGTCCCTAAAATATCACAGGAAAATGGAGTATTTGGAGCCAGGAGGGGCCAGGGATGGGGTTTGTCCCTAAAATATCACAGGAAAATGGAGTATTCAGAGCCAGGAGGGGT
>VZUI01095936.1:0-24373 GCA_013401135.1 Cettia cetti | reverse complement strand
GGAGCGCGGCGCGATCGCCTTCCGGGGCAGCGCCCGGGGAGCCGCGGGGCGGGCGGGCGGGGCAGCGCGTCCCGGCATCGCGTCCCGGCACCCGCACCGGCATCGGCACAGGCATCCGCACAGGCATCCGCACCGGCATCCGCACAGGCATCCGCACCGGCATCGGCACCGGCATCCGCACAGGCATCCGCACCGGCACCGCCCGGGCATCCGCACCGGCACCGCCCGGGCATCCGCACCGGCACCGCCCGGGCGGCGGGGCGGCCGCGGGCCTGCGCTGGAAGGAGGCGGCAGCGAAGCGTATCTTACCGAGTCTTCAGGTTAAAAAAAAAAAAATAAAAAAAAGATCAAAGCTGTAATTGCGCACACAGTTCTGGGAGAGATTTGTTCGGTTTGCTGTAACTTTTGTAGCGCTCGGTGTCACGGTGTTACTTTGGGTTCTGCCGCGCTGACTCTTCACCTACAGCCGTCGAAGTTGGGCTGTGTTAGTAAGGTTGCACTACCATGCGACTGAACGCAAAGGCAGGCTCAGTGCACATTAACATCAAAGATACAGCACAATTGATGTGGGAACCAGAGGTGCCACACCTGTGCAGTTTTGTGGGAACGCTTAACACTCCTGTTAGCCAGTGCAGAAAACCCCACACGGTTGTTGTTGGTCTCGGTACCTCCGTGTCACGTGTCTGTTCCCTCTTTACGGACCAATATGTGTGACAGGTCTTGGACCAGAAGACACTGTGATCTACAATTAATCTTGAATGTGTAGGTTTTGTCCCAACATACGCAGAAACATACTGCTCACAGTTAGAGCAGCCAGCAGCCTGCATAAAATTCAGCTTTGTCTCTTCGTGTTATCCACCTGCTTTGGCCATAATCTAACTTCTGAACTCTTCACCAAACAATGCCTTTGCACCAGGTTGCTTCATAGAACAGGTCTGTCTATGACTCTGACTTTCTCAGAGGTTGTGCAATTCCTCTTTTGACTCTGTTTTAGTTACCTCATGATAAGGAGAATAGAAAATCTTGCTCTCGCAGTTGCTCACTTTCTTCACTTCCCTGCTTTGTAGCAGAAATGTCAAAAGTAAATGGATCACAGTACTCCACTATCCTAAAATTCATTTAATCTTTAGGCTGTGTGAGAGCTGAAAAAGGTGAAGTCCAAACAGAAATTCTCTTCAGATGGACATGCTGGAAAGGTAGTAATAGAAGGAAAAGGGTGAATAGAACACATCTGCGGTTTAGCATTTGTACCACCACAGCTGTTGGCTCCTGTGCTCCTGCGATGGATAAAGCAGAGCAAATGGGATTTTCCTGTATCTGAGTCATGTAATAGGTGAAGTCATGTAGCAAACACTGTCATCTAACATACAGTATGTGCTACCAATCAGCTTCAAAGCAATGGGCTGCTCTTAAACATCTGCAGGATTCCTTGTGACCTTAAGGTCACAGGACTGGCCTTAAAGTCTGTTCAGATGCAGTTGTTGATCCTGATCTGTGAGTGCACATTGAACTAAGTATTGTGCCTTGCAATTTTTCCTTAGTCTTTTCAGCAGTGTCTGGATGAGCAAGGAACAAAGTTTCAAAGTGTCTCTTCTTCTAGGTAATTTATTTCTTTTCTCCTCCCTCTAGTTCTCACCAGGCCTTCACCAGTTCATTTGAATGTCTGACCTTAAATTATGTCAGGATTTGTATCAAATTAGGATAGCACAGCATCTCTTTGACAGTCAAGTTCAACATCTTCATCAAAGGTGAAGTGCTGTGTTTGTTCATGTGTGAAATTTGTCATCCTTATTGTTTACCTGAGTGTTGCCTTACCCAGATTTACTGAAGACCAATTCAGTATTTAGATACTGGAGCTGGTGGGAATTTCTGTTCTGTTGTTGTTCCTTCTTGTTCTCACTACATAGATGTTTTGGATCCATTACATATTTGTTGCTTCCCATATCTGCAATCATTTCTGTCATCCCAAACTGAGATTATTGCAACTCTGTCCAGATGCTGCATCAATTCCAAGTCTTTCAAAGATTACATAGCTGTTTACAGACTTTTGTAAATTAAGAACTTTTATTGCTTTAAGTCCTTTGATGGCATCTTCATTTCTATTAGGTCTTGCTAAACTTCCTTTGAAGTCAAAAGCCTTCTGTGTTGCTTTACTATAGCTCACATTCTCTCTTTTTAAAAATTAGATGCTGCTACCATCTTTAAAGCTTTTCCATCAATGTTTCATCCATAGATAAAATTTGTAAAATTAGTATTTTAGTAACTAAACTTTTCAAATTGTTTGCTTCAGTGTTTTTTATATGGTATTATACAGCCGCTACAGGGTGTGCTAAATGCATGGGCTTTCTGAGGCAACAGAATTTAAAAAATAGGTCATATAAGTATTTTGGAAAGATTCTTAGTATTTTAAGAGGAAATAAATTTGAACTGCCTCAGATATACAGTAGATTGTATTTCCAGAAGTTCTTATTGCACTGTCCTAATATATTTCAGTGTTGACTCATAGACCACTCTCGTTCAAGCTCCTGAATTCTTGCAAGATGATACCAACATGTTTTGGTGGCTTTTATAATGAAATTTGGACTCTACAAGTCAAGTGCTTTAGCCCTTGGCCTATGTTGATTTAGGCAGTGTTCAGTTCTGTAAGCAGGAGTGCAATCCAGTCACATACATTTTAACAGCAGATTTTTTTCCCCTGTCCTGAGCACTGGTGAGGCCTTACCTCGAGTCCTGTGTCAGTTCTGGGCCTCTCACTGCGAGAAAAGCATTGAGGTGCTGGAGTATGCCCAGAGAAGGGCAGTGGAGATGGGGAATGGTCTAGAGGGTAAGTCATATGAGGGGCAGCTGAGGGAGCTGAGGTTATTTAGCCTGGAAAAAAGGCTTATTGTTCTGCACAACTACTTGAAAAGAGGCTGTAGTCAGGTGGGGGATCATCCTCTTTTCCCATGCAGCTGGCAACAGGACAAGAGGAAATGGTCTCAAGCTTCACCAGAGAGGTTCAGGTTGGACATCAGGAAGAATTTCTTCATGGAAAGGGTTGCTAACCATTGGAATGGACTGGCCAGGGAAGGTGGAGTCACATTGCTGGAGGTGTTCATGAAGCAACTGCACTTTGTGCTGTGGTCTAGTTGACAAGGCGGTGTTGGTTACAGGTTGGACACAGTGATCTTAGAGGTATTTTCCAACCTAATTGAGTCTGTGATTTTTCTGAATAGAACAGTGTTTTCTTATTTATTTTGTATTCTTTCTTAATATCTGGACTTGACAAAGAGAGGATTCTTGGGAAACAGAATGCCAAATTCTGCAGTGTTTCTGCAGTTTTCTTTCATATGCTGTTCAGAGATTCATGGCAACAAGCTTCTCAAGGCCATGAAATGGAGACTTATATCTCTTTTTTCCAAGAACTTTGGAACCCTTCGCCTTTCATGTGTGGTTCATGTTCTCATCAGGGCAGTATTTTCTGACCGGTATGAGGTATGTCTACACCAGCACAAAGCCTGGATGTGTTTCTGGAGATGAATATGGACTCAAATCCTTAATGTTTCAACTATAATTTCTGCTCTAGCAGTAAACATAGGAGAGTATACCATTTCTCTTAAAAATAAAATCATAGCAACAGCCTCATGACAAATCACAGAACCTTGCAGTCACTTTGTTTTGTTATACAGAAGGCCTTTGCTTGTCCTGTAGGCACCACCTGACAGAGCTATAGGTGAGGGCTGCGCTATAGGTGAGGGCTGCGCTATAAACACTCTCTCCTGGTTTATGGCTGCAGTGAAAGCATGTTTCTGGTTGAAATGCAGTGCAAAACTTGTGTGCTTTCTCTGCTATAGGAGGCTACCTACAGTAGTTGTATTCTGACCCACATTTTCCAAAATCCATTCGACACTACAAAACCCTTCTTTTTAAAAATAAAAACCCACACGTTCAGACTATGACAACATTTCAGAAGCTGGAAAACTAATTTACAAAGAGAGAGAGTTGGACTTAGTGTGCTAGCTGAAGAGAGTAACTCCAGTCACATCACATTCTGCATCCCCTCATGTGTGGCATAAGTAGAATAAACCTTTGTATATCACATCAAGAAGTTTTTGTTTTCACAACCGAACAAACCCCCTGTATACAATAAGGGCTATACAGCAGCTACTTATGATCAGATCCTGCCCTTCTTATGGAAGCACTCCTCCACAGCACAGTTAATAGCTGGGGTTTTGGTTTTTTATTCAGAAGGAAGTGCAAGGTTGAGCTAGTTTAAACCAGTAGTTTACTGCTCCATTGAGTATTGTCATTAGTTGTGATTTCACTTAAAAGTGAAAAAGAAAGTATAAGTCCAATAGTAAATAAGGGTGTCTTGCAGCTGGACATTTTAATTCACATGAATTTTTCCTGAAATGACTGCTGGAATATGATGAATTTTCTGCACTTACAGATAAAAGTGGTTTCTGCACTTACAGGTAAAAGTGGAGCAGAACTGCCCATTCAGGAATTCTTTTGATGGCTATTTGTATTGTGATTTGGTTTTCCTCAGTTTTATAAATTGTCTTGCCCTTGTACAAATAAACCCCTGACAAGGTTAAAGGATCCATGAGTTCTAAGTAATATTCTATGAGGAACAAGGTAGTTGTGACAGTTGGTCAGTAAACTTTTAAAGATAATACAATGAGTTGCAAAAATATAATTTTAAACTTAGATATCTCCTCTGATCTCATTTTAGGTTGAGCTTGCTGTCTGAGGTATTATGTAGTTTATTCTTAGAGATGCTAGATGTTTGGTCCTTTATCATTTGAATATTGAAAGCCTAAAAAACATCATTGCAAGTGAAGCTGCTTTTTGGGCCTCACAAGTATATATACTAATTCAGTTCTTCTCACAAGTTACTGTTCTGTGTAACCAATTTGAACTGGTTTAATTTTCCTTAAAAAGGCTGTCATATTCAGTTCCTGTAACTTCTTGGTGATTGCTTCCCTGGAGAACCATCAGTTTGTTGAATGTGCACATGTCTGTTACCAGGTTATTATGCCTGTAATAAACAAGTGAGATATAAATCTGATTAAGGGCCTCAGAACTGCA
Organism: Cettia cetti; assembly: GCA_013401135.1. Taxonomy (NCBI): domain Eukaryota; kingdom Metazoa; phylum Chordata; class Aves; order Passeriformes; family Sylviidae; genus Cettia; species Cettia cetti. The sequence goes on along the minus strand of VZUI01095936.1, from coordinate 19,303 downwards.
TACACTTGACTGTGTGCTGTGTCCAAAACAGTGTCCAAAGAACACCATCACAATGGCAGACTTAAAAATTAGGCAACATGTGCAGCTGTGTTTTTTTACTTCCTTGTGGGCACCAAGTATGATAGAATTAGGTTGCCTATCATACAGCATTTTTCTATTTTGTGCCTTTGGGGAACAGAATAGAGGCCTCTCATGGGAGGAAATGGTTATTTTAAATCTGCATGCAACAAGTGCCCTTTGCCTTATTCATTTAGTGAGTAAATAGATATTCTTAGGGCATTTGTCATTGTGTTAGTTGATACTTCATTAGCATTAGTGGAATTATGTCTGTGCTTCTTTTGCAAGAGAGGCGATAGAGTTTCTTTTTGCTTACAAGGAAATGTGGGTTAGGTCTGCAGCGGGCCTTGGTACGGCACAGCTTGGATTTGTGGCAGTTAAGGTTGAAGAATCTTGGTGGTGGGTGAATTCATTTGCAGCTGGTTCTCTGTCTATGTGGTATGTGATGGAAGCAAGTGGACAAATAGGATCGCTTGGGATCCACTCTGAAAAAGATGCTGGCTAAACTTTTCACTGTGAAATGACATTTATGAGACTGAAGTCACAGTGACTGCGGAATAGTGCTAAATCATCTTGACAGATGTTGTGATTGTGTCAGTTGTGTCCCATGAGCCAATATTACAACTGCCATTGGAAAACTTGTGGGTGGACTGTGTACCTTTGCCTCATCCACGACAGTGCTAGTTCAGGAATGTTCAGCTAAGTCTACACTGTAAGTTCATAACCAGGACACTGACAAATACTCTGTTTTGCCATCACAGCAAGTGTTTCAGTGTTTCAATGCAGAGGCAGAACAGGCAGGCAAATACAGATGCAAAACTTAAAAGTCCCTCAAGATCCTCAAAATAACAGAGTTGGAAGGAGCTGCTTGCTCCACTTGGATTTCATGTCAGTGAACTTTTTTTTGCTAGACACCTTTTATGCAGAATGTGCATATTCAAGGCTAGGAGAAGCCATCCTCTCCTTTTCCTGTAGTTCAGTGATTAGAAAGCCTGAAATTTGCTTGTGGGGGATGTGGGTTTCATTTCACACTCAATGAACTTATAAATTAGTATTTTCCACATACTCAGGGTGTGCTATAGGATCATAGAGTTTTTACAGCTTCCTTAAGCACTGAAATTGTTGAATTGATCATCTGGGCTGGACTTTTAAGAGTACAATTAGCTTGCTGGGAGGTACATGTGAAAGCGGTCAGAGATGTTTTGAGATCACTGAAGAGAGAATTTAGGGAATGTAAGCACCTTCATAGCTGGAAAACTACCGAGTGAGAATTTTTGACACAGTAATTTCAGATTTCGGGAACATAAGTGTCCATTTTCAGCATGTGAGCCCTCTTGTTGTAATAGTCAGCAGGACTTGTCTCAGGTCACAGAAGCTAACCTGTGACAGAGAGGTGGGGTGAGGCTTCAGCATACAGACAAATACGTCAGACCGTGGAAAAATCAACATGCCTTTTTGTAGATAGAGAGGCTTTGTCATAATTATGAAGTTCTTTGACGAAATCAACAAACTGATAAACCAGGGTGATACATTCATTGTAGTGATTTCAAAAGAGCCTCTGGCACTATCTCTCAGCAGTGCTGCTGAAGAGTACTTAGCTGTCACAGGCTAGGAAGGAAGCCTCTCCTGTGAATTAGTAACTAGCTTAAAAAGAAGGGTTAACAAGGTAGCAATAAATAGTCATTTTTTTACAGTGTGGGAGAGTAGATTGGACTCCCACAGGGATTCATGCTGGGACCTGCACTAGTTGGCATACTTAGAAATGGTCTTGGAAAGAGACTTGAGTAAAAGCAGCAGCACAGTTTGCTGCTGATGTAAAATCCTATGCAGTAGTGCACTCAAAGCCGACAGCAAGGAGTTTCCAAAAGATCTCCTTCTGCTGAACAGCAGGGGTGTTAGACTAGAAATGGAAATTTGGTCTTAAACTACAAAGTAATGCAGGCAAAACCAATAAAGGAAATAAAAGAAAAATAGTGCATTAGCAGCTAGTAAATTGAATGGAATACAGTGGCCTTTGGTTCTGGTTTTCTCTAGCCAATGGTTTACAAAAAGCTGAATCAAAAAACGATTGTGCTGTACCTGGCCTGTTTTTTTTCTACCTTTAACTATTTAGTCCTAGTCATTAAGTCCAGAAGCAAGTTAGGGATGCTTGTGTAGTTTGATGCAGCATGGCCATTTGGCAGCTAATATAGGACAGAGGCACCCAGATGGTCAGGGGGCTGGAAAATGGTGTATTGCCTTAAGGAGGCAGCTACAGGAAGAACTTACTGCTGCCCACATGAAAAAATGTGCCAGATTTTTCTCAGAGGTTCACAATGATAAGCTGAGAGGGAATGGACACACCTGCTAAGTTCTGCTTAGATTCAGAGATTTATTTGTTTCTCTTTCTTATTCTCTTTCTCTCTTTCAGTCTCTCTATCTCTCTTTCTGTTGCTTTCTGTCTTTCTTTCTCTCATGAAGGTGGTCAAATATCATAATTGCCAAGAGAGACATGTGACCTCCTTCCAGGGAGATACCCAGAGTCTGACTAGGCATGTTCCTGAGCAATCTGGGCTGACTGGCCCCACTTTGCCTGTCCTAAGTGGCCTCCAGAGGCCCATTGCAACCTATGGCTTTTGGCTTCTGAAGATGGGTTCTTACCACATGCTTGTGCCCCAACTATACAGTATTTCAGAGGGGGTATTCATGACAGAAGTGGAATATATTTGCTCCAGGTTAACGACTAGATATTAAAACTCAATTCAAGAACATTGTGGTGCTAAAACACTGGATTTGGCATAAGCAAAGCCAGAGTCAGCTGTGGTACTTTCTGTCTAGTAGCTTGACAAAGTATTAAAATACTTTGTAAAAGGTCAAGAGGAGTTGATTGTCAGGGTGCAGCTATAGCAGAGTCAGTAACTGGTACTGTTGTCTGTTCTAAAGGTTTTTGGTTTTTTTTTACTTCCAATGTCTTCTTTAAACAAATAACATAATTCATTTGTCAGACACTGAATGATGGGAAAGAGTTAAGCCAGCATGGCATGTGCTGCCATGTCCCATGATGTGTTTATATAGGACCGTATTCTCTGCATCTGGATCAAACCTGTCTCCAACAAGAAAGTCAGTTAAAAGGTGTTCTTTACCCTGATATGTCTAGCTAGGGTCAGTGCTTCTTAGTACTTGGGTTAAGATCTTTGAAAGGTGAGATAATGCTGTTTGTGGCCGACTGCTTCTGTTCAACACCTGGCACGCATGGCGTGAACAAACAATTCAGACTACAGCAACACCCAAAAGTGCCCATCACTGTTTTCTCCTATAATAAGAGAATAAGTTTTTATTTGTAAGCTGAAGATCCTGCCACAGCTCAGCAATTTAACAACCATGTATTCCTCAGCAATACTTATGGAATAAGCTGAGTCCTATAGTTTTAAAGAACAAATGTACTTCAACTTAATTACAGTCAGGCCTGAATAGAAATTAAAGGGTTTGCATGTCTGTTAGTCTGTATGTGGGTAGAAAGGCAGTGAGGTTAAGATAATAGTCTCAAAATGTATTTTCAGAAAACATTTAAAACCACAGCAGGGTGTGATTGTATGCAAATAAGTATTTTTGCAATAGCAGATTAAACACCTTATGGAATTTGTATGGAAAACTGCATGCTTGTACTTGATGCAAAGTATGATTAAGCACCAGTGTGTGGAGTTTTTGCCTTTGGTCAAAAATTAAGGCAGATTTAAATCAATCAAATTTTTTTCAGTCTTTTCAGGTATAAATTATGAATGGTGACTACTACAGAGAAAACATAGCTTTCTCCTTGGGTCTGCATTGTTACAAGAATATGTCCTGCTACGGCTTGCAATCAGTAGATGCAGGGCAGTAGCAGAAAATCTGGTGATAACATGGCAACATGTAGGATCTGAGACTGTAAGGGAAGAAAATTGGCAAATTGATGTAAACTTTTACTAGAATGGCTCTTACTGTATGTATTTTGCATCAGCTTACAGACAGCTTTTAATGAATGGGTGAATTAAGCATTTCAGGTTCCAGAACTACATTTAAATAAACTTTTTTCATGTTCAAAGATTGTTAAAATGACCCTCAGGCAAGCAGTGCCTCTAGGGGCAGCAGGTACCTTCTCAAAAAGCTATCCTTAGCGGTAGTGGAAAGACCTGCATTGTCACAGGCAGATAGATAATCGCTGCTCTACTTGGTCATTTGCATAGCTAAGGGACATTACAGGTTGGCAGAACAACTTAACTGTCTTTGGAAAATACTCTTCAATGTTAACTTCTAATCTACATTACATACCAGAGTTGTGTATCTGCCTTTCTGAAACTCCTTTCTCTTACACACAAATTATCTGTCCTGGCAATGAGAATGATGCCATGGCTTTTCCTAGAAAATTGCCCTTTGGTATGCTCAGGAAGAAGTTTAAAGGAACATTCAAAGTTGCAACCTGAATTTTTTCCTCCTAGCAGTGATAGACCTGATTTAACAAAATCAGATATAATGGTGATTGTTTTAATCCTGTGTTTTTCCTATCTGGAGTAGAAAAAATAAAATATGTTTAAAAATAAAATACAATAAAATACTTCAAATGAACTTTTATACAAATAGTGACATAAATTGGACTCACAGCGATATGCAGTTTCTCTGGGATGGATATAGTACTTCAGGAAAAACATAAAAGCTTCTCTGAAGAAGTCAAATTATCATGTTGAGAAGCAGTAAAATACACTCTCTGTATTCCAAAACAATTCTGCCTACTCAGCAGTAAATCTACAGAGGGAACCCAAGCTCACACTGCAGTATTACGCTTCTGCCTCTTAATCATAATTTGTTAGTGAAAGCAGTGGTCAAAGGAAGTGCAAGGTCAGCTGTTCTGAGCACTGGAAGAGCAGGCTTCACTCTCCTTCATTCATGTGCCGTTGTTCCACAGACTTCAAAATCACATCTGGACATGAGTAGATGATTTAGCATTGTGATTTATACAGACAGGTGAAAATTGGAGCACTCTGAAAGGTATCACCTACCCTCCCCTGGAAGGGTCCCACCCCTGCTTAGGGAGAGGCTTGGTTTATGAAGCTGTTGAAGTACTGATCATACCCCAATGTTTTAAGAGAAGAAAAGCATAAATGCCAGGGGTTTTTGCCATTTCTCCCCATCATACAACGAGTGGGCTTCTTCAGGAAAAAGAAGAACCTTATTACCATGTGGGCAGAAATCACCAAGTGAAGGTAATGGGCCATCCAAAGTGATAAACCACTCCAAGCCCTTGAAAAAATAACTTTTAAAGTTAGAGCTGAGACAGCCAATGTAAAAGTCTGTGGAAATAACTTTGGGCATGTTCCCTCAGAAGAGGCATAGAAAAAGAAAAGGTGATTTGTGGCAAAGCAGAATTATTGGTAGTGGAATGTAAAGCTGTTTTTACACTGCCTCATTTTGCAGCCAGCATATTATTTCTCACTTTTAGGACTGCTTAAGTTCACACATAAGCTAGTAGAAGCAAACTACATAATTGCTTGAAACAAGGGAAATAAAAGCAGAGTTGTTAATGTAATGATATTTTAAGCAATAATTATTCCCCTTCAGTAGCATATAATAGCTTACATTTTAAGGCAATCTAGGGACAAAATTAAAATATATACCGGCATTGTTTACTCATGCAGAAACAAGTATGGGGAAAAGTCTGAAGGATGGAAACCGAGGAAGTCTTGCTCATAAGATTTTTCCTGAAGTAGTTTGGTTCAGGTAGGACTAGCTAACTATTAATAGAGATTTGCACAACTGTGTTTGTTATTCCCCACTGCTTCACTGCTTGCAGGAGGAGCGAAAGATGGCAGAACAGTTTCTGCTTTAATTTTTAAAGATTTTTTTTTTTAAAGTCTTGTGTTTACATTAAAGAACGCTGAAGAAACAGACCTTCAAGATGAATTGAGAAAAGCTGAAGTTTATGAGCCTGCCTCTTGGGGAATTTCATTGCACTACTTAGAAAACTTCCGCCCCTCATGGCAGAGAGCTTCGTTATGTCAGGAGAGCCAAACTGGTAACTGTGGTCCATAGATGATCTTTGATGGGCTTTTCCTTCTCTGTCACTCTTGACCTTTCCTGAGATGTTCAATCAGTTGCTGTTTGTGTCAGAGCTCAGGGTAGACTGCATATGCTGGTTTTAAATGAGACCCACTCATCAGTGCAGACCTCTGTCAAGCAGCCTGAAGTATTTGAGTTTTTTGTTCTGCTTTCAAAATTGATGGGTACAGTATTATTTTGTCAAAGTATGAAGCAAGATGATTAGAGTTTTTGTTCTTAAGTTTTTCTCTCAAGACTGCTTGCTTCTGTACCCAAGCATGTACCCACTTCAACCCTCAAACAGCTTTTTGCTACAAATGACAGACTTTCAGAGTACTTTTGCTCAATTATTTTCCCATCTCTCCTTTTTTAAAATCATAAGAACATTTTTCATGCAAGTGACTTCCTGGAATATTACTTTTTTTTTTTCTTTTTTTAATAAGTTTGATTTGTTAAAGATGGTGAATTCATAGACAGCAGTTGCCTCTCTTGCCCGCTATAGTCAGACTGAGTTGTGTTGCCACAGGATGAGAACTGTACTGTACTGAATTCTTCTTCAGATCAAAGTGGATGAAGGGTATAATTCTAGACCTGAAAGACATTGCTTACACTTGGAGTAAAGAACTGCAATTTATTATACCACCCATCCTATATTGCCCATTCGGATTGCAGGCCTTCAGGCCTGGAACTCTGCCTGTGCATTTCACGTGTGCAGTATTCTCAGGATAGAATATAAATAATAATATCAGTGAAGGGAATAGCCCTGTGGAGCAATCCACAACTGAGTGAACCTTTCAGATATTGTGGAACAAGGCCAACATTACTTCAAAAACATTTCTTTTTTCCCAAAGTCAGTCAAATGCCTAAATTAAAAGCCCACTCAATTGCTTTGGTCTTATCAGATAAAGTATCTGTGTGTTCATTTAATATATCTCTCATGCATTTTATCTTTATGCTTCATTTAAATATGAGAAGCAAACACATTTCATATAGTTGTTATTCTCCAATTACTACAAAAGCTTCTTGGAATCTTTGATCATGAGAATGTTATTTCAAATCCAGTTCTGCTTCACAATTACTAAGCGTCTTCACTGAAGTTAATTTGGATGCAATTCTAACCCCAGTAGAGTAAACCACAGTCAGTCCTCAAAAAACCTGGACTATAGCTCCTGTGACGATGGAGCAGTAACAAGATCAGAATGAACCCAAATAACTGAGCTGATTTACGTGGTGATGGTTTGGGGTTTTTTTAGACAGAAATTCCTACCAAAGCTGTAATGACAACAAGCATCTGATGTGAAACATCAATGATATAGCATTACATGGCATTTACAAAATGTTATTATTATAAAAATACAGTAGATCAGAAAATTTTATTCTTTGTATCAGGGATACTAGGATAGGGGTTCAGCCACAGCATTTTGGTTTCTTAGGGGTATTTTTACACAAGGTCACAGAGAAGTGATGCAGATATAGAATGGCTGCTAACTAAGTTCAACATGCTTGAGTGTGCACAGCTATTCGATGATCACAATGTATCCAGAGTTGTCACACTGTCTCTACATTTAAGTAAGACTGAAGCTAGCACTCTACAGCATCAGTGTCAGATAAAGCTCTGGAAGTATCAGCACCAGCAAAACCAAGTTACACCACTTTTTCTTACAGATAATTTGTCTAGTATTTATTGAGTGGTGGAGTAGCTGTAGCATAGAACTGAGGAGAATAATGGAACTTGTAAAGGGAAAATCATTTGCCAAATGTGCAAAATACAGTGCAAAAAATAATTTTACTGCAAAGTCAACGAGAGGGCATGCAGTAGCAATAGCTAGGTGACAAACTGACAAGTGGTTTGTTTAAATTTATGCATGGGGTATCTTCAGATTTCCAAAAGCCTTAGCTTAATACTTGTAAAGGAATTCTGTAAAGATTTAACTACCATGAAATATAAAATATTTATGAAGTGTCCCTTCTACTATTAAAATCTGGCTTCTTCATTTACTGATTTATTACCTTCATTCACCAGAGGTCTGATTAAAATTCACTCACTTCCCAAGGATCAAAGGTCGGGTTTATTTAGTGAAGTACCAAGCATTTCCATCTCCAAACACAGAGGCAGAGCAATTGCAAGCATTTAGTACCATATGGAGACAGATTAAACTATGAACAAAGTATTTTCAGACAATGAATCCATGAAGATTTTTACTGCTTTTCCATTTAAAAATACACATATTGTGTCAGCCTGCTCCAAAAAGTAATTATTTTGTTTCTGTTTTTTATCCCTGAGGGGAAAAAATATTAGAAAGAATTCACTGCCTTAGAAATGTATCTTCTTTATTCTCAGTCAATGCACAAGGACTAGGACTCATTTCTTATTTACTAATAAAAACCAAGCAAAACTCACAATACAGTTTAGTTTTAATTCAGCTAGACTGTGCTTGCTATTTGAAATTGTAGACTCCTGACTATTAAATGATGTTGAGTGAATTTATTAGGATGCAGGACTAGCAGACTGATCAGTAGGGAGATGCCCAAGAGTACAAAGTACCACCCTAGGGCAGCAGCCTTGTGGTTGGTGACTTGCAGGCCTGGCAGTAGAATGCACACCAAATCAGCCGTGCCTCCGGACATGGCCCACGATTTTCTGTCATGATCCAGAGCAATGCCCATCTTCCTCTAACACTGCACCTCCTGGCTGTTGCTGACAAGGACTATACAAAGAAGATTCAGAGCAACCACAAAGCTTTGCAAAGCAGCAGATGCCTTGATCATTTTAAACATTATGTAGTTTGTGCTGGAGTTCAGTCTGTCTACTTTAATCCTGTGTCTTTCTTCACCATGCAGACGTACTTAACCTGTAGCAAGAAGGAAATAAACCAGTTCCAGCAGTGCAATATATATACAAATTTATTCTACAATCACTAAAAAGTTGTATAATTTCCAAAGGTAACAGGAAAATAATTCCATCTAATTTAGACATATTTATTTATCTCTTTCCTGAGATGGTGGCTTTTTTCAGCTTGAAAAAAGGCACTCCAATTGTTTTCCCTAATGCCCTAATCACTATGTGAGGTTATGGTTTTCCTTGCCTGTTCCCTGCCCAGTCCTAGAGAAGTTCTGCAGAGCTGACTGTCTACAACTGTGTGGTGCAGATTCAGTTTTACTCAGGAATATTTAGCTTACCAAGTAAATGCTTTACCTACTACTTAAATTTCCATAAAGAAACCAGGAAAAAACACCAAAGGTAACTCCAAGCTCCTCAAACATAAGTTCTCATACTCAGAGTTCAGGTGGCTTGGGACCTGAATGGAACTTTAGGTGGAACAATTATCACTCTACTCAGGACACTAATTGAAACAAAAATAACCTGGATAAATTCTTAGTTAAAAAAAAAAAATAGAGATGCTTTTTATTAACATTCTAGATCAGAGATTAAATAAAATGTGCAATTTGAAAAAAGCTGGTTTGTAGACTGAAGAAAAGTGAGATTTGCCCAGCCTTGCAGAATTAAGATATTAAGAAGAAAAAAAGCTACTGGTCACTTCAGGTGAAAGTATTTGCAAAGCAGAAGCCAGCAGTAGATCAGATGAAATTTGTTTTCTCTCCTAAAGTACAGAATTCCCCACAGGTGTGGGAATAAGAACGGTGAGCTTCTCATTTAACAAATGAACACCTTAAAAATACAGTCATTATTAGGGGTGAGTAGGACAAATGCTGTATATTGAAATGTTAATGAAGTCCTTTTTGTAGCCTAATCACTGACATTCAAAAGATTTTTCCTATGAAAATCAAGACATAAATTTTAATTTTGGATGTGTATTACCTATTTACATAGGCAAGACTGTTGCACTAGAACTTACATAACTTCATGTGTTAGCTTAAAACATTTTAAAATGGAAATAATATGAATATATCATAAGTGACTGTTACATAAATCACAACTAAATACATTAATTTCTTATTGTTGCTATTCTTTTCTACCTTCCTAATTCTCTTTTCTTCCCTCTCTTAAGTGAAACTGTTCTTCCCAGCTGTATGCAGGAAAATTAGAAGTTCCAACACACTTGGAAGCCAAAGGTTCATTTGTAGTATTCATTAAGCAGTAAGTAGTCAAAGAGGTTTATTAACTTTATCAACATTAAGTTGTAAAAAGTAATTACTTTTACTGGTGTAAAATCCTGCCATTTTGGATCTGCAATTGAGTGCAAGCAAAGTATGCAGTCCAGTAGAGTGCCTAAGTTATGTTTTGTGCTCCTTGTCACAAAATCTTGGCCTGAAAAAGGAAAAGAAAACAACCAAAAGCAACCCCAGTGTTTTGTATTTTGAAACCTCCTTCCCTTCCCAAATGAAGAAAAATTGTAAACATTTGTGCTTTATTTTGTGCTTCCTGGCATGGCACACTTGATTTGTTGACAAGGCTGCTGAACAGTTCTGTAACATGCAAGAGATAATTTGGTCATTATAATTTGGTAATTTGAGATAATTCAATCAGCAGAAACAAATACTGTTCAGCAGAACAAAAAAGGTGTTCTCATCAGATGACCAAGTCTCAAAGCAAATGAGGTCAACCAAAGACGTCACAAATCTGCCAAAGTCCCAGTAATTAAGCTGCTTTAGAGACTGAAGAATATTTTGGACATACCTGCCACCTGGTGTTTGGAAAACATCATGTCTGAAAACAACCTGAGATGCTCTTAAATCTGTATTCTCATTAAGATGCAAACACACACTGATGTATTTTATATGGATGAAATGCATAAGCAGCAAAAGGTTGGTGTTACTACCAGCAACTGTCTAGAAAGAAAATTAACATGGTCCTTTAATATTGCTTCCAGTTCCATCTCTACTGACTACAAAAATTCTTTAACTGTATCTACACATCTCCTGTCAGAAAATGGCACTTTTTTTAACTGTATCTACACATCTCCAGTCAGAAATGTCCTGGGCAACAGCCTTTGAGTACTTCACAGCCTGACTGTAAAGGGAGTTATAGTACTTCACAGTCTGGCTGTTAAAGGAAACAACTGAGTTACATGAGATGGAGCTAGGTAAGAAGAGGACTAGAGACATATAATACTGGCTATTGAGTAATGAGTCATTGTCTGAATTTACTGTAATGAGTATTAATTTTTCTTAGCTAAAACATTTAAAATGCCCAAGTCTTTATAGTGGAAGTGGCAACGACACTTACTAATAGTCTTACTTATTTGGTATTGATGCTCACTGGTAAAACTCCTAACAATAAGCATGTAAACTGAGATAAACCATGTTTATCCTTACCTAGCAAAAGGTTACTTCAAGTGGTGGCTAAAGCTTTAGTGTAGGCAACTGAACAAATCACTGAGAAATTCAGTGATGTCAAACTGTACCTATAGCACAGTGAGATTTTTTTCTCCTCCTCTGCAAAGCAAGATTTAAATACAGCTGTGTTTCCCAATGATAACTCAGGATGAAGCCACAGTTTAAGGTCAGTCTCAGCAATAAAATCAGCATTTAAGTTTGCACCCTGGCAAGCACAAACTGGGACTATTTTTGGGAATTGCATCTTCGTAGGGCTGCCAAAAATGAAGCGGAGCATAGCACTTGGGTTTGTCTTTTTCTTCAAGGTGATGGAATTGAAATGCAACTGTGTCCTTAGGTGCCTCACTCCATTTCAGTTCTAATAACTTTGAAAATTATACACACTAGAAGATCAACATTTATTGTAAATTTACTGTGTACACACACGCTCTCAGGTGTTTGCATCAATAACTTTTAACTGGGAACAAACAGTCTCTGAGATCCATGCAGTTCTTGGGAATGGCCTGTGCATAGCCAGGAGCTGGACTCGATCCTTGTGGGTCCCATCCAACTCAGGATGCTCCATGACTGAGTCTATGATTAATTGTTGTTAACTTCTCCTAGAATTTAGTTACTAATACTGGGCTCAGTTGCTTTCTCAGCACCTGAAAAAAGTGTTTCCTAATGAAAACACAGATCCTAACATGGAACTTTGTAAAGCAGAAGGTGCCTTTCCTCTTGTTTATTGACAGTAACTACTCAGCGGACAGCTGTGTCAGCAAATTAGGACTATTTTAATATTATTCAGAGAGAAGCCTAATAACTCTTCCAGGATCTTTGCAGAGAGTGCAAAGGAGAAGAAAAAAAATACAAGTTGAAAGAATGAGGAAAACAAGACCACTAAATCCAAACAGAAATTACATGAGTGGTCTAGCATGATGATGGCTACAGCAGTGGAGCCAACATCATTGCTCCTGTATCCTAGGACACTAGGCTGTTTATTGGATGCAAACAAAAAAAAAAAAAATTTCAGGCTCCTACAAAAAAGTTGGATTCACAAGGTACATCTTCATTATTTTTTTGTCTGTTCAAGTCTGTTTCAGCAGATCTGTTTATGTTAGTCACAGCTCCTGCAGAACCTCTTTAATACTCCATTTGAGTTGATCATCATTACTATTATTTTAACTGACAAATATGAAAATAATAATGTTGTATACACCCAAAACTGTGCTTTCCATTCCCATTTTTGTTTCAGCATGCACAATATACTGTGGCTCATGCAAGTTTTATTCTCAGTGTGCATCTCTGAAAACAGCATTCTTCTTCAGCTGCTGCTTAAAAGGAAATTGGCTACTGAACAAAGAAACCAAAGCACTTTAAGTAGCCAAAAATTGACAATTTTGGATATTCTGCACTGCTAGGAAGGATGTGAGTGGACACCATGGTACAAGCTGTTCCTCAGCCTATGTGTATTCATAATACCATAAAGCAAGTACGCCAAGTTGCTGTTCTTAATGAAAACTTTAAGTCTACACATTGAGTGATGAAACTTTCACTTCAGTTTACCAAGCCATGTAAAAGCCCATCAATCAGCAGTTGTTTCAAATATGAAGAAATGAGTGCTTTGTTCTCAAAGGATTGATAAAATCATGTACTGATTTTTTGGAGGAACACTTGCTAGTGACTTAAGAATGATGTGGCAAGGTTTTGGTAGTGAGGGGGCTATAGGGGTGGCTTCTGTGGAAGCTGTTAGAAGCTTCCCGTGTCAAACAGAGCCAATGCCAGATGGCTCCAGGACAGACCTGCCACGTGCCAAGGCTGAGCCCAGCAGGTTGCTGATTGAAAAAAGGAAAAAAAAAAACCTCCTTGGGCAGGGTGAACAGGAGTGGAGGGAGGAGAATATGTGAGGAACAGCGCTGCAGACACTGTGGTCGGTGAGGAAGATGCTCCAGGTGCTAGAGCAGAGATCCACCTGCAGCCTGTGGAGGACCTCACAGCAAAGGGATGCCCAAAGGAGACTGTGATCCTGTGGGAAGCCTGCACTGGATGGGCTCCTGTGGCCCCATGGAAAGGAGCCCACAGCAGTGCAGGTCTGCTGGCAGGACTTGTGACTTCACACTGCCTGAAGAAACGTAGTCCATGGGAAGCTCTCCCTTTGGAGGAATTCATGGAAGACTGTCTCTTGGGGGAGGGACACCAGGCTGGAGCAGGGGAAGAGTGAAAGGAAGAAGTGGCAGAGATAACATTTGATGAAGTGACTGCAGTACAGTACAAATATGAAACAAAATCCTACAAAACAGTACTGGAATAATTTTCTGCTTCTGAGCATAGTTCGTAGTATTGATGCATTTATATTTGTTAAAGCAGCTTTGGGGCTTTTACCTGTAGATATACAAGCTATTTAAAATCCTATTTTCAGAAAGTGTTTTCACAGTACTGAAAACAGAGAAATACCAAAAATCACTGTAAACCAAACTTAAACAACTTGCATGCCTTTGTATTTCAACCTCTGCCTTAAATCATGGTATGCTACTTACAGTTGTTCTTGAAGCCCACAGTTGGACAGAGACAAAAAACATTAAAATAAAAAAACCTGCATATTTTATTTTTAGCTTTAAAGATGCATCTCTAAACAATCAGTAGAAAAAAAAAAGTAAAAAAAGTAAACACCAGTATTTTGTAAAATCACATTGAACTAATACAAGACTTAATACAAAGTTTTAATACACGACTCAAATGCAGTTTTCAAAGAAAAAGTAGTCTGGTCTTCAAGACCACTTCCACTTGAAATAAATTGTTAAGTACCCACAGATTTTAACTATAAAACAAGGATACATTCTTTCTTTTTTCTTCCATTTATGGAGTTGATTGCCACAAACTTCAACCATTTGCCAGTGAAATTCTCATAGTCTCAGTTACAGTACTGAAGAGAGCTCATAGAATTCCATGACTGAAGTCTTTTCATTTTCAGTACACACTCAAGTCAGCACTTGTCACATATCTTTAGACTGATCATCTTCTTCAAGTTTTCTGATTTCATTCTTTAAACAGTTGATGGTTTCACGACTTGCTTTTAGTCTTTCTTTAAGCTCAGCAATTTCAAAACTAGTCTTCTTTTTGGCAGCTTCGAGCTTCTCCCTGGTTTTCACTTCAAGATCTGCAACTGTGGTGGTGATAAAGAAAAATATATATTTTAAGTACCATAAAATTTGTTGGTTTTTTTTAATTGAAACAGTAATTTGGATAGCGTGTGTCCTAAAAAAAAAGATCTGTTACTGTTAGCCTTAGAGATTCAATGTTTGCAATCAAAATGGTATATCCACATAAGAATCTGGATTTTTTAAAAAAAGCTTGTTTTGCAGCCTCATTCAGCCCTCAGTCCATCAGTGTTGTAGATAGTTATAGAATTCATAAAATAATTTTCTACAGGTTTGGGGGTTTTTTTAAGATTAGGTGAGGAAAACAGAACCTGACATGGTGACAGCAAAGACATGGAAAATTACAGAGAACTATGAATATGTGGTGCCCAGGGACAGCTCATGAAGCCACAGGCACAAACTGAAACACGGCAGTTTCCCTGAGAACTTCAGAAAACCTTTACTGTGAAAGTGACCAAGTTGCACAGGTTGCCCAGAGAGGTTGTGGAGTCCCCACCCTTGGACAAATCTAGAAGCCATCTGGACACAGTCCTGGGGAACCAGCTGTAGGTGGCCCTGCTAGGGCGGGGGGGACAAGATGCATCCAGAGGTCTCTTCAAGCCTCCGTCATCCTGTGCTTCCTTCTCCATGTACTGCAACGATTTTCTACGTCTCACTGGAGTTTAATTCTACATCTCTGAAAACTTTGATTGTGCTGGTGTGCTTTTACGAGTATCTGACATCAAGTATCCTATTTTTTACTTTTTTTTCATGCACAAGTTTTAGGACAAAGACAGTAAAGCCAACAAGTCTATGAAGGCTGCGGAGACAACTCATATTCCATACATTACATAACGGTGGGCAGGGGCAAATATTATCTGCTTCATTAGCACACTTTAAGGAAATATTGATACAAAGAAACAACACTGAAAGTTTCTACCTACTCTCTGGAGAAATATCCAAAAATTTTAAATGAAAAAAGAATTAAATTTGGATTTTCTAAACAAAAACTGTAACATGCAACAAAAACAAAAATCCACCTCAAGACTGGCTGAACTGAGGCAGGAAATTCAAGTAGCTCACACATCCACAGAGCTAAGCAGGCATAAGGCAAATAGGAACCCTAACTCTGAAGAGCTTCAAACTCATAATCCCTCACCACTCTTAGCTCTAGGTGTTTGCTGTCCAAAAAATACCTGACATTTGTTGTCGGGTGAACATATGGTCAGGTGAGCTGGACTACAATGCATTAAAGTTTGTAATTAATAAGGCAGGATTTTGGTTCAACAAGTATCTTCTACTCTCAGAGAGCAAATAAGAGATGAAATACAGAAGATCAGAACAGAAATAATCCCTAAACACATTACAACTTATGAACCAATGAATCTTTAATTTAATTTCCTTAGTTCCCTTAATATTTTTGCTTATATTTGGAGACAAACTGGATAAAAGGACAGGAAAACCATTACACTATATTGAAGAAGTATGTTATGAAATTACCTACAGTTAAAGAAGTAGAAGGGAAAATGAGCTTTCAGACACTACTCTTTATCCACAAAGGGTTGCTGCTTTGACTTACACATCACTAACTGTTCTGTGCTTCAGGCCTTCAAGTGTGACCTTTGCTTGCAGTACTGAACAGAACTGTACCACAAGGTGGCCTTCATTTATTCTCTGTTTTAGTTAATTTCAAAGATGTCAGACTAAGTGTAGTTCATGCCATCACTCTTCATACCAAGTAATTCCAAATTTCTTTTTTTTAGCAGCCATAGGGATAAGAAAATCTTAGAAGTTTTCAGGTAAGTATTAATACTTTTACAAAAGCTGAAGTTAAATTTAATGCAAAATTATCACTTTTTTGCAGCATCCAAATCCATTGTACTGTTACAGACCAGGAAAAAAAAAGCAAATCCAACTATTGTTATTTCTAAAATTAAAATATTTTAATTTTCAACTTACACTCTGTTTCATGTTTATAAGCACCTAATGTTAGCTGACGAGACGTTGTTAACAGCTGCTGCATCATTGCAGTAGGATCTTGAAATATCTAATGAGGGAGAAAAACACATGCTATCAATAATACTCTTCAAAATAAAGTGAGGATTACATTAAGAATATTCATACCATTTCATCATAGAATTCAGAAACTACAGTTTTCTTTCCCAGGATGGCATTGGTATCCGACTGGAAAAGCTTCAGCAAGTGATATAAAGTTACCTATGCAAAGACAGAATTTTATTAGCTTGAAAATTGTAGGGAACTAGAAAACTTGGTCTAGATATCAACAAGTAGTATTTGTTCCTACAAAATAACTGTATAGGATTTTAAAACGCTTTAGGAATGCAAATACAAATGTCATATAACTTCAGTAGAATTACTTTAAATTTAACAATAACTGTTAAAACATGCCAATTATCCAAAGGCCTCTTGAGACTAAAAATGTTCGGGAAAGTGGTTTAGGACTGGTACATAAAAAATACTAATACCACCTTCTCTGAAACATTTCCAAATGGGTGATTTAATTCAAACCGACCTTCTCCATTAATCAGTTTTAGAAAGTGCTTTCTGTGACCTTATCCCCTGTTCTTGAGAAAACAAAGCACCAGGGAGGCTGTGAGTCGCTTTTCACTGAAATCTCGCTTTATGGAGTTACTCTTCCATCCCTGCACTGCACTTGGCAGGGCGGGGAGAGGACTGGAAGCCCTCTGTGCAGCCCCAAGGAGCTGCTGACCACCTGACACATGGCCTGGGCAGAGCACACACAGCCCACACTTCTCCCCTTCCACAAACAGGCCCAGGAGCTGCGGTGGAACAGAGCAGAACCTGACTCCCCCTGCTACTTCCTGGAAAGGAAGAACGTGACAGGCTCCAAAACAGCCTTCCAAGAACAGCAGCTAAGAAAAAACACCCAAGCAACCCTAGGACAGCTTGGTCAAGCTGTGGATGGAATTAATACAAGTCAGGATGCTACTGAGCCCAACAGGAATGCCCGCTGTTACCAGCTGCCACGTATTCAAGAAAAACATGAAGTTCGGTTTTGCTCTCGTTTAGCAAAAAATGTATAACAATAAAAGATCCCTTATGTGACAGAAGGAATTTAATCCTTCCACAAATAAACATCCTTTCCCCCCAAAATAATCAAGTTTCCTACCTAAACCTGCATAAACAAACCTACAAGATATGTATGTCTAAAAAACAGGAGTGGAAGAAAGAAATTAATTCCAGTATTTTATGCAACTACAGAGTTGTTTTAACCTGGTCTTCATAGCATAGACTCATGCTAGCGTAGTAGCCCAGCTGCTTTTTGACTGATTTTGATCTCTCAGAAAAAAAAATTAAAATACTCAGATATCCTTGAACTTTGAAGCTACATGGAACAGAAATCCTCAACATGTGTTCAACCCAGGTAAGGTATAATATGTGCTCACATATTAGTAAATGTCAGAGAAGCCAAGCACAGGAAAAGCACTCATGAATACCAGGAGTGAAGCACAGGAAGAGGAAAATGTGCCCAATCCTTAAAATAATTTCCTGCAAGAACAGACTTTTATTACTTCCATGGCCAATGAGACTTATTTTGACCAGTAATTTTCTAGAGCTGTAGGCCACCATAATTAATTATTTAAGCTTTGTTAAAAGTTCAATGTACTTACAGGTCTTTCATTTGGATCAATGAAAAATATCTTAATGATTATTTCAAATTCACCCCAGCCTGTTTCGGTGATTTCATATGGTGGTTTGGTAACAACTGCAACAGGCAACATAGAAGTGTTAATCCCATGATAAAGCCAGAACAAAAGCCCAGTTCTAGGAACAACCACTGAAATGCAAAACCCACCTCTTAAAGGATTACCGTAGCTTTCATGCAACTTGAATTGAATTTTTTTCACATACGCAGACATGTCCTAAAACAGAAACATTGTTATTTCTGATTATTCAGCACACCAAGATACTATTCAGTCATCTATCCTACATGCCTACATTCCTTGTGATTTTAAACAGTATTTCTTCTGACTTTAGGCACCGAAGGAAAGCAAAACAGTAAATCCAGAAATTAGTTCTGGTACACAGGTCTGTATTTCATCCCCACGAATGTTCTCCAGTATTCCCCTCAACTGGAAAGATCACTCCAAAAAGCATAAATGAGAGCATGCCTTTCCCATAGTTTTTTTGGAAACCCACCAGCCTATGTGTTTTCTCTGCTTACAGCCAAAGACGCTCCTACCCTTTCCTCGAATCCCAGCTTTTCAAACCCTCAAGTCCAGGTGCTGCTCGGCTGGAAAACACCTCTAACATCACGGAGTCCAACTCTTAACGCAAGGCCACCACTAAGCCATGACCCAAGTGCCACATCCACAGGCGTTTTGCACGCTTCCAGGGATGGCAATTCCCGGTTTCCCAGACCGCCTGCTCCAAAGCCTGACCAGCCCTTCTGGGAAGCGGCTCTGCTGTACCTCGTTCCGGTACGGCTTCACGTACACCGTCCACTGGTGAGTGTGACCATCCTCCTCTCTCTTCTTCCCAAAATACCGCGCGACGTTCCCGTACACGATCGGCTTCACGATGGTGACGCCCTTAGAGAAAAGGAACACAAGCGGACACGGCGCGTTCAGAGAGGCGCTGCCGCGCCGCCCCCCGCGGCCCGAGCCCCGCCGGAGGCCTCCGAGGCCGCACCTTCACCCTGCCGCCGGAGTCAGGCCCGAACTCTGCCATTCTCTTGAACATATTGCCCGGGGGCGCCGCCCGCCGCCGCCGCCGCCCGCGCCCGCCCCGCCCGGCCCCGC
>VZUI01095934.1:0-19718 GCA_013401135.1 Cettia cetti | reverse complement strand
CCCCCCCCCCCCCCCCAACCCCCCCCCATCCTATTCTGGCCATGACAACTAAAGGCTTTTAAAAAAAAATCTCCTGGGCTCTGAACAAAGCCTGTTGTTGCAGGTAATTGTTGAAATATCAAGGGTATTCCGTCCTCCATTACTTAAGCTTTCATTTGTGGCTTTCATGGTTTTGAGGAATGTTTATGGCTGACAATCCTTTCTTTACGGCTCTATCCTTCAAGCTCTGGCTGATACCGCTGAGAATGACCGCATGAGTGACTGATAAAATGTCAAGATGCCATTGTTTCCAGGAGAGTGTTTGGGAGCAATAAGATCCGTTTCAATTTATCTCACCCGCCTGACTTTAAGGCTCCAGGTTTTACTTCTTGAACTGCTAGGAGGGAAAACAAAACAAAACTCCCCCTGCCATCCCCTGCAGCAAAACTTAGGGCCTTTTAGCACTCTAAGATAACATTATGCAGATGGGTCATAACAGCAGCAGTGCTCTGACGTTGGAGATATATTTCACGAAGCACATCGGTACAATATTTGGGACTTAATTAATAATCTTTGTGAAAGCTGGTTTATGGATCATAATAACCATATTTTTAAATCTGTGAAATACAGCAACAAAAAAAATGTAATTCACAAGGCAGATGGTGAAGCAGGATCTGTGGAGCAACAGAATGGGAGAGCTTTACAATGAGTTTCCAAGAGTTTTCTGTTAGAATTTAGTTTGCCAAGGCTGTACCACTTCTCAAATGGTCTTTGAGGGTTGCCAGACTACTGATAAAACCAGGTAAAGAGAAGACAGCAAAACCAACTGCCACATGAAATAAATAAAAATATGATTTAATATTTTGCATAGGTGGTTTTGCAGTGCAATTACTCTAAAGCCATTACACTCAAATTAAAAAACAATCACTTGATATAATTTACCTGTTAAGTTTAAGTGGCAGTTTTCTAGGATGTGGATTGGAGTTTACTCAGCAACTCGGACAACTTGTGGTTTCTTCCTGTCTGCTACTTGCGAGAAGAACTGACACAATCATAATGGTGTTAATAATAGCAGCACAAAACCTCCACCTGTTTAATGTGATAATTCTACTTTAACAATTTTTTAGTCTCCAATCCTATACAATCACAGAATTGTTTGGGTCAGAAGGGACCTTTAGAGGTCATCTAGTCCAACACCTCTGCAATGATCAGGGACATCTTCATCTAGATGAGGCTGCTCAGAGCCCCATCCAACCTAACCTTGAGCATTTCAAGGGATGTGACATCCACCACCTCTTCACCAAATGTGTTCCAATGCTTTTGCCAGTCCAGTATGCCATGAGGCTGTACTCAATCCTTTCCCTGAGAAGGCAGTGACCAGTCCAGCTGACACCTCCTGCACCTGAGGATGGCACTGGAGGGTTGATGGTTGCTCAGGTTTACCCCTGGTTGGGCAGAAAGGTAGTTTCACAGTGAAGGGAAAGCTTCTGCTCTGACTCAGGTTTCCCAGAGGCATTTCAGATACATCCTGTCCAATGTGTAAGCTACTCATATGCTAAAGTGATTAATCTGAGCTACAAGGATGTAATTAACTGTCATTTAACTAACAACAGCAGTTAAACTAGCATTTAAATTTGCTGAGGCATAGATTTGATAAAAGGTCCTGAGGCGTGGCAGAACTGCTGAGGCTGGCAAAAGGCTGGTCCCGGTCAGGTTTAAATTAACCAAATTGTTTTTAAAATTTCAGTCTGGTTTGGAAAAACCTTATTGTAGCCAGACTCCCTGAAAGGCCATTGTTCAAAGCAGCTTCTAACTCAGACCATTTTATTAAGAACTTTAAAAACTGGACTGAAGTTTGAGCACTGGGCATATTTTCCAAGAAATTTTAAAGACATGTTTCCCTGAGATTATGGAAGAGTAATGAAGTAACTCCAACTTTTCTCTTTTTCCAGACAGCATCCTGTTCTTGCCAAATTTGAAGTTCATCTTCTGTGATCACCGCGGCTGCTTAGTGTCTCTGAAGACCCTCTCAGTCTTCCTGAATATTGACTTTCTACTGTGTTAAGTAAAACTTATTTCTTTGAGAATGAGTAACAGTTCAGGCAAGTACAACCTTGCTGTAACTCTCAAAATATTTTCCCTCCCGTGCTAAGCTTAGGTGCTCTAAAATAATTTTTATTTAATCCTCTTTAGAACACTAAAACATCCATTTTGGGACTCAGAAGGGCATAAAAGGTGACTAAGTTCACTTACTAGATACCATTTTTACCTTCCAGTGACATTATGGACAGCAAGTAGAAAACCTATCAATATCCCTGAACCTCAAATGGAATCCTCATATTATTGCTCGTAATTGCATCAATTAGTCTTTAACAGACAGGTCAGATGAAAGCTGGTAGGGAAAGTGAATCTGGTCACAAAGCAGATTAATGATAGAAGCAACATTCCTCACTTCCACTCTGATAATATGGCCACTGGAGCTTTTCTTACCTTGCAAGACCAAAAGCATATGCTTATGATAGCTCCTACTTTAGTGATGCAAAAGTTTCACTCAGGCTTAGCATATTCTGGGGTTAATAATGAAAACAAAGGTACAGATTAATCAGGAAAATGGAGCTTCAAACTGTCTAAGGATCGTCTGTGGCTTTTGCTGGGTTCCTCTGCCCTGTATGCCCATTCAAGTCATCCTGGTTAGTTAGGGTGGCAGAATCAGGTCTGGGAACACTTAGCCTTATGCCAGACAGTAACTTACTTCCTGGCATGTGTCATCTCTCTAATGAGATGGACTTTAAAACAGTGCAGTCCTTATCCACAGGAAAGGTGGGGGGATTTTATTATTATTTTTTTCCTTTTCTTATGTGAATAAAAAAATAATATTTGAAAACCACTTACCTGGTCAACATTATTTCATAGGGTGCTGAAGTATAAATCAGACATAGTGCGACCTTCATCGAAATTTCAGATTTATTTACAGTGGTTTGCACTGATCGCTTTATCTACAAGGAGCTCAGTTTCCCCTTGGTGACTCATAAGTAATGTGGTCCACGCAAACCTGTGTAAATAGATCCAATATTTCAAGGAAGGTCATGCTATATACTCTCTTTGTTTCTCAAGAATAGATGATGGCTTACTTCAGGGCTGATATGACATTTATCTTCGTGAGTGAGGAGGTTGATTGTGTGGCCCAAAGGGCAGTAGTCATGACTGGTGGGCACCCAACGGGAATGAAACACACCCCATAAAACTCTCTTATTTTTGTGTCTATGTGATGAAAGCTCCTTATTCACCAGATAGTCTGCAGAATACTCTAAATGGTAAAGAACAGTTTTCTTTCAACAGGAGCAAGAGAAAGGAAATAAATCCTTATACATCTAGGATTGAGAAGACCTTAACCTTCTGTGGGAAAGCAGGAAAGTTCTCTCATGAAAGAAATGTCTTGAACCTTCAGATACCACCTTGGTCCCTGCCAGGTGACATGCTGAATAAGATTGACCACTGACTTCATGCAGTCCACCCCTGCCTGAATCTCTTCTCCTCTGCAGACAAATTCTGATCTACATGTTGGATATATCACCTGGAAAAGTCCAACTCCACTAAATGGAGATGGTACTATGTATGCTCTTGCTTTTTATTTTCAGTTTCATGTCTGTTTTTGTGACATGTTTCAAAGTCTTACCTTGAGACCAAAGTCTCAAACAGCAAGCCATCATGAGTCACAGCTTACCATGACACAGCACCAACATGTGAAGAGTTTCCAGCTCAGTGTCACAAGACCCACTGGCCAAAAACATGGCCCAGAGCATATTCCTAGAAAGAACATCCAGTAAGGTGATAAGCATAAACATCTGCTGTCTTCTTCTGCTGTGTTTTTGAATCATAGTGTCATGATTTTATCCAACATACCTAGACAGTGTCATATTTCATCATTATATCATATTATAAAAGTATTTCCGTTGGCAGTAAAAATGTTCTTATCTATTGTCTCGGTTTGAAAGGCAGGTATCTGCTAAGGAGGGGTCAGGACCTCATTAGGAAATGCAGAATTCAAATCCTCTCCCTCCAAATCATTATAATTTAGGAAATCAAAGGGGCTTTCAGGCAGAGTTAGGGGGATAGGGATAGCAGTTCTTTACTAGTATTTATAACAATGCAAACAAACAATTACAGCAATAAGAGTAAACAGAACCAGGCAAGACCTTTGTTCTCACAAAGCTCGGGGCAGTCTGATCTCACTCGGGAGCACCAGGCTGGAATGGTGGAACAATCCCGGGCCGGTGGGTGAGGGCAGGAAGCTCTGCGGTGGTGGCTGGAGAGGCAGGGATGTCCCAGCAGGTGAGGAGACACAGGGCCACAGAAACCTTCACAGCAGTGCTGAGGGAACGGCGGTGGCAGGACAGGGTCAGCCCAACAGGGCAGGAGAAGATGGACTCAGCTGTTCTGGGGCTCAGGAGCTGATGATGGTAGACCTTCTCAGGACCGGGGCCAGTGGAGACAAAGGAGAATCCTCCCCCAGCAGCAGCCAGATCTGCCCTCTCTGATGCCAGGAGCAAGAGAGAGAAACTGCTCCCCACCC
Source organism: Cettia cetti (assembly GCA_013401135.1). NCBI lineage: Eukaryota > Metazoa > Chordata > Aves > Passeriformes > Sylviidae > Cettia > Cettia cetti. Next base: position 15,166 of record VZUI01095934.1, on the reverse strand, counting down.
TGTTCTTTCCCTGCCTTGGCCAAGCACCCAAAAGCACCCAGCAATTAGTTCCCTAGCAACCCACCTGGAAAAAAATCCACAAGCGAAAAGGAAACAAATCCAACCTCCAACATCCCTCAATTTTGTTATACATTTTTAAAAGAAGTTTTGTGTGGTTTGGTTTTTTTTTTGTTGTTGTTGTTTTGTTTGTTTGTTTGTTTGTTTTTTTGTTTGTTTGTTTGTTTTTAATGTAAAAACCTACGATTCTGAAAATGAGGGTTGAATTCACTGTTTTGCTGTATATTTTCCAGGTGAATTTTGTGGAACTCTTTAAATTAACGAGAGCAGTTTCAGGTAGTTGGTATCCACAGCTGATTTCTCTATACCTCAGTTTCTCACTTAAAAAATGTGGTAATGTTATTTTATTTGCCTGTTTCCATTCCTATGTATATCTTAGCATTGCCTGTTAGACTTCATCTGTGTTGATCCTACTGTAAGAGAAGCTAGTAATAAAAATATCTCCTGACCAAAAGAGAGTTTTTGAAGATAAGCAGTACCATACAGAAACAAGAATATAAATTTTCATCATGTTCATAATTTAATCACTATAAATAAAAGATTATCACCATGTTCTCAACCCTGTCATAGAATACTTTTAGGACTACATCTGTGAAAGAAATAAGGTGCATAATGCCATTGCCCACCATATTTTAATCAATCCCCACTCCACGTGTTTTTCAATCACTGTAACTATGTAACTGCCTGCAGCACAGACTGGTAGTATATGAATTTTTGTCATTTGGTCCATGTTTATTTTTAAGGTAGATGGGGATTAAAAAAAAAAAACCAACAAAAAAACCCACGAGGCAATAATTCCTCTGCTCGGAAACCCAGCCAGGTCTGACAGCTGGTGAGGAGAAAGGTCAGCTCCTGCTGACTTTTGCAGTATGTGGGAGAGAGACATGGAGAGCCTGAAGAGCAGAAGGTGAGCACAATGCCCTCCTAGACAAAAGAGATGACTTTACAGTAAGGGAACATAAAAAGATTATTTAATAAAAAAATACCTGCAAAAAAACCCCAAGACTGCTGTCTGACTGACCTCAGAAACGTAAACTACTAGAAGAGAAGTGGTCAAAGTAGGCAGGTAGTCATTAGAGTATTTCTGAAGATGCAGAATGTGGTATGTGGGACTGTGATAGCTCTGATACAAGTGAGGCAGTTGGGACTAGCCTTGCACACACAGTATCTCCTGGGGACTCCTCTTTAATATTAGCAGGGACGTTGCATCTTATTTGGATGCCCTTGCAATGTGTAACTGCTTTAATTTCAGCAGGGAAGTTGCATTTTATTTGGCTTCCCTTGAAAAGTAATTGAAGCTCTATGAATCCTGCAAAATGTTTTCTGTGACTGATCCTTCAAAAGTTTGGTGAATACTCTGCACCACCATTCAGCATTTCATACAGGTTGTTGTCTGAAAAACAAAACAAAACAAGCGCCCTCCCCCTGCCAAAAAAAAAAAAAAAATTCATGGGCATAGGCATTTGCAGGTTTGTTTTGTTTTGTTTTGTTTTGTTTTGTTTTGTTTTGTTTTATTTTGTTTTGTTTTGTTTTGTTTTTAAGTGGGCTTGTGACTTTTCTAGTTTTCTGTGTAGACAAAACATCATCTATAGTCAGGATTTTGTAATGACCTCTTATGGAATTTCTGAAGTGCCTGGTCCTGACTCCTGTTAAAGAAGGGATGCTGGAGCAGTCAGATAGCATATGAGTCTGGTAGGTGAGATTTTGCCTCTAAGAGTACATAAATGATGATGCTTTACAAGTGAGTATCCGTTGGTAAGACTTGTGGTCGCCATGGCAATGTGCTAAAGTAAACATGGATTGTTCTCAGGGACGATTGGTCACATACTCACAATGAGTGTCAAAGGTCCTCGGGACAGAAACCCTAACCACAGCCCAAGGGCCAGTGCTGGCTGGCATCCTCCTCATGCTCCCACCCCTTGGCCTCAGCACAAACCTGAGGCTGACACAGCTTCATAGAAGCTTTGCCATGCTTTGACCCTGTGCTGGACCCACCAGACTGTGCTGGGCTGTGGGGTCACAGGGGTGGACAGAGGCTGTGACAGCTTACCTCACTTAGGTATCAGGGGATGATTGACAGGGATACTCTGGAAAGTCACTCTAAGTGCCATCCTGCCTGTCCACTTCCCAGCACATCCAGCTCACCTTTCACCTGGTTGTTGCAATGGGACATGGTTGCCTTTTGCTGGAAAAAGAACAAAATTCAAAGTGAGAGAATGGTTCAGGACAAGCGTTGCTCTGTTATGGTTGCCTTCAGTCTGCATCTGCTGGGCAGTGTCCAGTCCCTGCTGTTGAACAGCAGTGGGGTTGTGCACAGGACGTGCATCCTAAGAGATTCAGGGGGCAGTCTGGTGGCAATGTGGGTGCATTGGTGCTTTAGCTGCCTCCTGCAAACAGAGCTTTGCAAACCTTTACAGAAGCATTATGGCACTAGACAGTTTTGTCTGCTTTGGAGACTGGAGTTGATATCACAGGAATGTGAGGTAAGCAAAAGACAGTTTTGACTCAGTCCACCATGGGTGCTGTGACTGAAGCAAACCTCTCCAGCAGACTAGAGCAGATGGAAAAGAGAGCAGATGAGAGCTGGGGCTTTTCAGCCTGTAGAAGACTCCAGGGAGACCTTAAAGCCTCTTCCAGTGCCAAAGGAGGCTCCAAGACACCTGGAGATGGAGTTTTGAATAGGGTTCTCAGTGACAGGGCATAGTGGAACAGGTTCAAACTGAAAGAGGGCAGGGAGAGGTGGGATATTGGGAAGAAATTCTTGCCTGTGAAGGTGGTGAGGCCCTGGCACTGGTTGCCCAAAGAAGCTGTGGCTGCCCCATCCCTGAAGTGTCCAAGGTTGGATGGGACTTGGAGCAGGCTGGGATAGTGGAAGGTGTCCCCGCTTATGGCAGAGGGGTTTGGAACTGTATTATCGTTAAGGTCCCTTCCAACCCAAACTATTCTATGAAAAAAAACCAAATATAACAAAGCAAACAAACAAGCATAAAACCCACCCAAAAAAACCCAGCAAAAGAGAAGAAAACTGAATGCACAAGCAGAGCACAGAAAACGCTGAGCAGTATCATCATGGGTGTGCTGAGCAGCAGAGAACTGCATGCAGGAAAGAGTGTCTGGTGACACACAGATGCTTCCCTGCCTGCAGAGTGTTCAGCAGCAGGCGGGTTAATTTAGTGGTGTCACACTTAGAGCATATCCAAATGTTCCACTGGTCGCTCTTGAGTTACTCTGTGTCTCAGGTGTACTCTTCAAATATTTTAAAAGGGGCAATGATTTTCTTTTTTTTCCCCTGGTAGCAAGTACATCCAGGCAGATATAATTTTAATATAAAGGGGAAGTTTACTAGAATAGAATTTAAGAATATTAAAAAGGGATTTGGTTCTGAGAGAAATATTAGCAGTAAAGGCAAGGATAAGGATTTTGGAGAAATTTAATTAAAATTTAATCTTCTTTCTAATTAAATTTTCTTTTAATTAAACTTAAAATTAAATTCGCTTTGTTTAATTGGAGGAATTTAAAAAGTATTACCTCAGAATGTCAATCTTTTTTTTTCACACTATAAAAAATAGTTTACCCTGATTTGTCTAGTTTAAAGGATGAGATTTCACTTGGAGAGGGAAAAAATAGTAACAAAAACATAACATTTGAATGTAAATCAATTTACTTCTCAGTTATCTTCCACCTCGTTTCCTTCTCCCCCTCTCCCATTCCACATGCTGTAAATGAAGGCAAAATGTTTTTCCCTCTTGGGAACCTGTCTGTGTCAGCAGGGAATGCCCTAACCCTTTTGACATCTGGGCCACTCACTTATTACAGGAGGGAGCTCTGGGCCGTGACAGTGCTTTGCTGTGCTTGATGCCATTAGTTTTCCTGCTTTGCCAGTTATAATTTCTCTTTTTTCTCTTTAACTTTTTTTTTTTCTTTTCTTTTTTCTGGGCAGAGTGAGTCTTGGAGATGTGAAAAGAAACAAAGGAACAGAAAGCTGTTCCCAGGCAGCAGTGCCTCAGGATGGCTCTGCACCAGCACCACTCAGTGCTGCCCTGATGCCCTGCACCTTCCATTTGCCTCTTAAGACCCTCCCCACCACTTTCCTGTCCCTCCCTGTCTATTTTCCAAAATGCCAGACCATGCATCATTTTGCCTTAAGTTCTGTTCCTCCTGCTATAACCTTTGAACATCTCTGTGCTGGCTCACAACTCCTCCCCTTCACAGAAAGCCACTTGGCCAAAACCATTAGTGACCTCCTGCCCTGAGCTAAACCAAAAAATTTTTCTGGTCTCAATTCTCTCGATGAATCTTGCTGCTTCATTTACATAGTCCTCCTCTGCTTCCACTTTACTGATGTGGATGGTTCTCATTGTAGATCAATGGATACTTTTTTATGGCTCTTGCACCTAATTCTTCTGTTCATAGATTGGCACCTTGCAGGCTCTTTTTACCTCCTCATATCTTCTCTTGGCCTCATTCAAGTGGCAGTTCCCACCATGCCTGACTTTTGCTGTTCTCCTCTATCTCCAGGCCACTCTCCATCTGTATTTCTCCATTTTCCCCCCTTGTTTGTAGATATGCTGTGGTTTTGGCAGTTTTGTTGTTGTTGCTTTTGGGGTTTATTTTTAAACTCCTCTCTTCTGTATACTTGTGTTACATGTGTATGCCATCACTGCAGTCAAAGCCAACAGTACCCAGCTGAGGTTCAGGTCATGAATCCAGTGAACAAATCCAGTGGTCAAACAGAGAGGTCACTCCCATACTCCTCTCTAAACATGCAAAGATGCAACCTTCAATTTATCTACAAAGAAGCCTTGGAACTTCACTAATAGCTTTTTGCCAGCCTTCTTAGCTTGAGAGACTCTTGAAATAATCTCTGCCCTCAGAAGGGAATTGTACTTTGCAGTTCATTCCATTGAACCCAGCTTTTCCTCAGCATCAATGTTGTCCTGGGTACAAACAGAAGCAGTTTTAAAGAAGCTGAAACTGAGCCCTTGGAAAAGTTATGGTAGACAAGGAATAAAAGAAGGCAGGACCAGAAACTGAAATGTTGCTGGTAAACTAATGGTTGCTCATTTCTGTGATTTTCTGCTTGTGCTTTGAATGGCTGATACCATGAAAATATGAATCAAAGCAAGTTGAGAGGGATGTCACAGTAATCAAGATGGGAGACCAAGGAACTGGAGAGTGTCTGAGCCTGAATTTGCCAAGTCAATTGATAAAAAACCAGTTTTCTCCATAATAACATAATCAGTCTCTTCTCTAAATAGTTCAGGTGCTGAATTTGCCTTCTGTGCTTGAATTTATAATAATGAGAAAAAAGAAAAACTCAAGGAAAAGGATTAAGCAAGAATGGCCGTGTGTACGTGCTCTATGCAAATTAGCAACATCTCTGTATTCATAATTCATTGCAAGTGGTTGAAGATAAATAGACTTTTATTTTTATTCCCCATGAATTGCTCACATAAGCAGGAGCTATCTCATTTGAACATTTTACCTCTCTTGTTTTATTTAAGTTGAGAAAGAAAGTAAACAGATGACCGTAGCAGCTCCTCATTCAGATTGTACGAGATGCTAATGCTGAGGCTGTAAGACCCTGTTCTTATAAATACTTTCTGCTCTGTTTCAAAGCAGAACTGGGGCTGGGGACCTGAGGACAAGGTATAGAAGAAGGGGGCATCCCCCCAAATTATGTTGGTTTGAAGGATTGTGAAGGGGATGTTAAGAGAGAATCATGTTCAGGATCCCTGTCATACTCATTGTATTTTCTATTTGAAGACCTAACATTTTTTTATTAAACAAAATCATAAAAGCAGAGCAGCCCATGAAGCCATGCAGAAGCATATTTAGGGAACAAAAGTACAACCTTAGTAGGAACATTATGTATAACAGGGCTTGAGAGCAAGAAAGAGGAAAAAAAGAATTCAAACAAACACTTTTATCTTGATGACCCTTAAATGAAAGGACAAGGAAAGAGTATGATCAGCTAGCAAAACATTGTGAAGATAAGAGCCCTTTGTCAGCACAGAGGGCCTGATTCTGCCTTCCTTTGTCATTTGCATCTGCAAGGAGAATGACAAATTGCAGGAAAGATGTCACAAATCAGATCAGTTTAAACCAGTTCCTAGCTTTGCACATGTTGTTTTAATGACAGTACAAGGTGAGTAGACTTGACTCAGTCCCATTAGGTGATCAGTTGATCTGGAACCTGTGGTTGTATTAAGTACCAAAATGTAAATTTTCATGTTCCCAGAATAGAAACAAAAACACCATACTGCAGTAAAATTATAAAGAGAATATTGAAATATCATGAAATACTTTAGTAAATATTTCCTTAAAACTACCTATTTAATTTTCAGACTTCTATTTCCTTTTTGGCATCTTAGAATACTAAGGTATTTCTACTATGAGTAGCTTTCTTTTTTACACAAGTTCAGCTTTATCCCAATTATCCACCAAGTAAAAACAGAAAAAAACAAAAAGCCCCCCAAAGCCCTTTACAGTATTTCTACAAGACTAATATAAAGCAGATGTATCTTGCTGAGTTTGCAGTATATTTTAAACAAAATGACCCCAATGTTGTTTTGGATCTTACAAATGCTGATATATATGAATATGAATACCTTTCCATAGGGGAGCATTCTCAGGAGTATCCAATGGGTCAGTCTTTCCCTGTTTGAAATGGTAATCATATACATGGAATTGTTTTTCAGTTTCATTTAATTATTTTTAAAGTGTTTATTTTTGCAACACATTGTCCTATTTTTTTGGTATTTTTCCTGTACATTTCTCAAGACAACTGACTGAAAACAATACATAGCAATGTTTAACTCTTGTATAACTTTGACTGGTAAAATCCCCAGAAATATAAGTGTACAATGGCTGCTGCCTTGTTAGAGGTTTCCAGATATAAATCGTCACATGTCTATAAGGCATGAGGGAACACCTGCCCAATTTTTTAAAGTACTGTATGTCCTGATTCTAAAAACACAGGGAATATCCCTCCCTTCCTGCCTGCCTTCCTGCCTGCCTTCCTTCCTGCCTTCCTTCCTGCCTGCCTGCCTTCCTGCCTTTCTTCCTGCCTTTCTTCCTGCCTTCCTTCCTGCCTGCCTTTCTTCCTGCCTTCCTTCCTGCCTGCCTGCCTTCCTGCCTTCCTCCTTCCTCCCTCCTTCCTATTCTCTTGTTGGTGTCCCTCCCCATGGCAGGGGGCTTGGAACTGGGTGTTCTCTAAGGTTCCTTCCAACCCAAGTCATTCTATGATATTGGGATTCTATGAAAAAAGACCCCTGCCTATACGATATGGTATGATATGATATGATGCTATATTATGCTATATTATGCTATATTATGCTATATTATGCTATATTATGCTATATTATACTACATTATACTATATTATGCTATATTATACTGACAGTATTACCCTGTATTGGTCTGATTGTATTGGTGTGTATTTAGAATATGTAATGTTCTCAGATTTATAAAGAGGCAGTATTTACTTTGTGACGCATCCCAGAAAGCAGAAATTAGGGCGGGTTTACTCATGTCCATAGCTTTGAATCTTTCAGTCACACTCAACACAATTTGTACACAGTGAATATATTGAGTTTACAACACAGATGCTTAAACCAATTATCTCTTATAATTTATCTCTTTTTCTTATTGAAAGAAAGTATTTGTCCCACATAATAATCCAGCTATCAGTCTCTTGGTGTAAACCAGGTTGGCAATAGAAAGAAAAAAACTCTGACTTTTCTCTATATCTCATTTTCTTTGAAAAATGGGTCTAAGTCACCAAGTTATTTTGAGCATTTTGAGGAATATTACTTTTTCTCTTGGTGATCTACACCCATACCCCTATCAGCTGGGAGAGGAGGAAAGATAGAAATTTAATTTTACATATTACAGTTATTTTGCTTTGACTGCGAACTGAAATGCCGCCTCCCCTCCTGGCAATGTACACTGACGGTGGGGTTTTGACAGCAGCCTTTAATAGAGTTTCAGAAGACAAGGATGGAGAAGACCTATGAGGTCATCTAGTCCAGTTCATAGCCAGAGTGATAACTCAGGCTGTTCTCACCAACAGAGGTGATGGTAGTCGGTGGCAAGTCAGACATAAATTCTGAGTCAAAGATCCTTAAATTTTGCATGAGATTCAAGAAGATGAAAACTCTGGAGAAGCTTCAGTTATTTTTGATAGTGTTTTTTATTACATTATTTGTACAAACATGAATAAGGCAGTAGAAAAGTGGCTGAGCATTTAACTATGTTTACTTATTAAGTATAAGAATTTTTTTGTTTTATTTAAATTACTTGTTCTGTGTCTGGATTATGAGGGACACAGACAGAGAAGTTGATATTTTCTAAGAGATCGTGACACTTTGAGTGGTGTGACAGGAAGGAGTGGGTTCAGTACTCATATCAATGTTGGTCAAATATTCAGAAAGAGAAAAACTTTAACACTTGTTTTTCTGATGTTACTAGCTTTTTGAGCTGTCTGTCATCACGGATGTGCCCAGTTCTCACCTGCTGAAATTGATGAATGAGATTGTTGAAGATTCAGGCAGGTGTTACTACATCTGATCCCACATGTTTTTCATTTCAGGTTTTTGTGTGACTGCTTCTTCCCCCCAGTTATGAGCTCTGAAACATTTTCTGTGGTTTTGGGGTTTTTTGTAAAAACAAATTGTGGATAGCAGAGGAAAACTTTGCAGCACATGGCAGGCTCTCAACACCCCCCGGATAGTTGTTCAAACGCCCTCTGAATCTCCAGACATGCTGATCTATCCACCAAACCTCATCTCTTAGCTGTCCCACAGGATATAGATATGTATTTTTAAATTCTTTTCCTTCATATATGTGCAAGACATGAATCACCCAACCCAGACAAGAGACAATCCAGCTTTTTTCCAAGGGAAGCAACGGAAGGAAGGTAAGAAGAGGGAGATGTTCCCTCTTGCCCACCCCTTGGGAAGAGGACGGAAGATGGCACGATGGTTGTGCCATGCTTGGCTGGTGTCCCTGTCATGGCACCAGTGTTCCCACACCAGGCTGTTCAGGGCTGCGTGGGTATGCTGTGCTCTTGCTTTTCCTGGAAATTTCACATTTGTTGAAATGAGCATGCATATTTAAAATGTGTGGGAGCTGATGAATCACATCTTCTGTCAAAGACTAAAGATACCCAACCGAAGCACTGCGGAGTGTCTAGAGCTCTTTACTCATCTTTGTGCTTGTGTGGGCTTTAATTTCTCACAGAATTTTCCTTAGTGTCATACAAAGTTTCATTTTATCAACTGCTTTCCCAGCTCTTTCTCTTTCACCCACCCAGCCATGTTCCTTAACTCACCTCTCCAGAAGTACTTCCTAATGTTCATCACCTCCAATTTATTTGACATCCCAACTACTCATTTAGTGGTTCTTCCATAGAAATGCTACAATCAGGGCCTTATTCAAACTCTGCTCAGTGACACAATATTACTGATTTACAAGTGTGCATCCCTAGTGCTTATGAGGTGACTGGTGCCTGCTCTCCCTGGCTGCATCTGCCAGACTGGGAAGGATACAGGGAAGGAGAGAGAACATGAGCCAAGTAGAGACCAGTTAAATCTAACATTATCTCTGACTCACAGACAGAGGTTGCCCCAAAACTTAGGAGTTTTGTGTTGGTTTTGCCCTGACAGCAACAGGCAGCACCATGGAGGGAGTGTAAAGTGGATCCTATTTTTCCTTGAGAATCCTGGTCCATATTTGGGTTCATCATATCTCTTATAGTTTCCTGAAATGAGTTGGGGCAGGGGGGTGGTTGGCCTTTTTTTCCAGGTAACAAAGAAAAAGTGGAAATTGCCTTAAGTTGTTCCAGAGGAGGTTTAAATTGGATATCAGAAAAAATTTCTTTATGGAACAGGCAGCCCAGGAAAGTGGTGAAACCAAAATTCACAGTAGTGTTCCAAAAATGTGTATTTGTGGTGATTAGGGACACAGTTTAGTGGTGAGTATGGCAGTTAATGGCTGGAATCCATGCTCTTAGAGAACTTTTCCAACCTTAAAGATTCTATGACTATGACTCATGGTTCTTGTCAACCAAGAACATCATCAAATCTTGCCAGGGAAAGGAAGTTCTCTGAAGGGCCAAACACAAACTAACTGGCCTGTGATGCAGTGAAAACCTATTTTAAAAATGATATAAGCCTCTCACAGCTCAGGGTGAGTGAGAGATGCGTGTCAGCCTTTGCCCCTGGAGCTGCAGCAGGGCAGTTGTGAACAAGGTCTAGTTTTGAAGCCCTGCAACTGGGTGGGGGCTCAGATGGGTATCAGACAGGTCTCTCTCAGGCCACAGGCACAGCAATGAGGCCTTGTGTCTCACAACCCTGGAAAGGTTGGGATATTCACTCATTAAAAGGTACAAGTCAGTCACATGGGCAGATTAATTTGCCATATTTCTATTACTAAATTAAGCAGTATTGGACAACACAGCTTTATGGATTAATGTAGTGAAAAATTGCTGTTGCACTTTCATTGCAGGCAAGCAGACACTCCCACAAACTATGTCTGAACTTTTTTTAGGTGTTAGTTTTGGGACAGGGGTCCCTCCCAAGGGGCAGTCAGGGTGCATCCACCCACTGCATGGCAATGGAGGATTCAATACTGACATGAGCTGTTGCATGCCAGTTGGCTTTGGTGTCATGCTGTGGGCTAAGGCACATATAATTTAATAGCATGGACAAAGTTAAAAAATCAGCTTTTCAGCAGCCTAATCAGTTTGGACAGAGGGCTGCTCTGGTGTGGCCGTATTGACTCTGGTTTGGAAGATGGCTCAATTGGTCCTGTCTCAGATCTCTGCTTAGGTTCTAGCGCTGTGCAGACATAGCTTTGTAGATCCTGCTTTCCATTTCCAGAACTAAACTAAAAAGTCAATGGCAATTTTCTTCAAAGGGTTAGGACATGGACTTCACCTTATGCCTTTTGATTGTTTATTAAATTTTTTACTTTTTCTTACAAATTGTGGATGCCATTTAAAGGCAATACAAATTTGGTTTGCAGTCCTGGGATATCAAATACCAGCCCTTCTGAGGGGGAGTGAAAGGTTTTTCATAGCCACTTGTAAGACAGAATCTGTTTTGCTGTACACAGAGACTAAGTGCTGTTTTAATAGCTTTGACTTTTGGAGCAAAAGCTCAGTGAATTGTAATTAAAGTTGGTCATTTGTTTTTAATTAAATCATTTTCCAAGGGAAAAAAAAAAAAAAAGTATACACAGCTTTGCCCAGATCAAATCTTGTTGTGAAAATGTGCTTATTTCAGTGACATTTTTATGGGAGTTAGTCCAAATGAATCATTTCGATCTTCTCCTTGCATTTTGATAATGTCAAAATGTTTCATTGCAAGAATATTGAAACATTTCATTTCAGCAATGCAGTAGGAAAGAGATGTGGAGTGCCAAGTAATCTTGTCTTCAGGATTTGTAAAGCAGAGATTTTAAATTAACAAAAGATGGTGGGGTCCAAACTTGTTCCTACAAAGTCTGTTCAAGCATGATTTCCCCTGTGTTACATATATGGTGTCCTTTGATATGTTTTGAGAAAGATGCAAGGAAGGAATGCAGAATTACTGGAAGCCTGGGGAAGGAATGCAGGAGAATTACTGGAAGCCTGGAATTCACAATGAGAACTGAATTTTTATTTAAGGGAAAATAATGAAAACCTAAATGAAAAACAAATAAACAAACAAGAAAACAAAACCAAAACCAAACCCAAAAAGAAACCAAATCCCAAACACCCCCCCCCTCCCCCATAAGACCCCCAAACAACAGCAACAAAAACAACCAAGAAAACCAAAACCAACACCCCATCCACTCCGGCAAACAATCAAAAAACCAGAGAACAAACAACTAACCAAGCTTTCACTTTGCGAGGGTTTCTCCTTGTATATTTATGCTGGGGAGATTTTTTTCTTGGTTGAGGTATTTTTTTTAGTGCTGATTTTTTTGTTTGTTTGTTTGTTTTTTAATAGAAGCAAATAGAACCAACCATTTATTTCAGAAGATAAGGAGCTACTCAGAAGTCACCATTGACCTCCAACTTCATGTTTTACCTGAATTCACTTTCCTGCACAATCAAGCTTTTCTAGCCTCTTTGGTGATCCTTCCTGCCCAGCTCTGCTAGGAGGCTTGACACTGTGTGAACCCCTATGGGTGTTCTTTTCTATTCTGCCATCAATGAATGTTGCCCTCCAGTTTGCTCTGGTTTCAGTGGATTTTGTGTAACCAAGATGATTTAAGACGAGCAAGGGTCTTACAAAAGAGTAGCTAAAAAAACCCCCAGAAACCAATAGAAATTAATGGAGGTGAATGACCTAAGTGCAGTCTTAGAAAACTAAAGAAAACTATTTAAACGCTGTAATTTAAAAGAGGTTATTCAAGGTGTGTTTTGAATTAACTAATCAATGAACATTAGGAATCTTAAATCACAATTAAATTTCATTATTTGTCAGCATTAACCCAAACAAGCTTGTTTTCTTTTTAGCTGCCATACTTGAAATCATTTGGAATCTAATTGGAAACACTGAAGATAAATTGAATTGCAATATTTACAATCACATAGGACAGTTTTTTAAAAGCAGTTTCAAATTAATTTTACTGACATTTCCTAGTGCCCATGAAGTCTGTGGCTTGGGCTATTGCCATGGTAGAGCATACCCATGTGTTTATGTATCTGCAAATTACCTCTAAAAAGATTTATCTCCCCTGGAGAGCCTCCACTTTGACTTGGGCTTGTTTCAGCATCTCATATGGCTTTAGTGATCCAAGTTTAAGTTAGTGCTCCCACAGCTATATCTCTGGAAGTGCCTAACTGGTGAGTCCGACTCTATTTAATTCACAATGATATGAATGTCGCAGAGCTGTGATTGAAGAGCAAAACTGGCCTTGGTCTTGTTCTAGAAGGAATATCAGGCAAGAAAGTATTTTTTATTGCTGCTTTGCCAAGCCATTTCATCTGCTTGCTCTCTTTTGTAAATGTTGACAAAATCAGAGGTGAAAAAATACTGAGCAGGAAGACATCATGACACTGTAAAGATGGAAGTAGGCTTTGTGTTTGGCTGCAATCAGAAAAGTTCACGGTCTCCCCTTGCCCAGTTTCACTGGTGGAGCAGTACACCTGGTTTTGGGTAAGGGGGGATTTAAATATATTTTTCTGTCATAGTTGATTGGTTTGCCAGCTTGATGGGATAGTCCTTTCTGAATTGTCAGTTTATGAATATATAATCCTTTAAGGCACATGTAATAGGGAATTAATTACTTTTTGTCTTGGGTGGACATATTTAACACTTCTTTAGAGTTTTAATGCTGTCTTCCATTCTTTTAATTTTCTTTTCTCTCTATTTAATTTCAACAGCTTTTAATATGAGTGGAAAATCTATCTAAAATCGATCAAAATGTACCCTCATGTATTTTTTTTTTTAATCTAAATATGGATAACTCTTGGAAAATTTCAGATCTTAATATCACTAATGTCATTGTCCATCTTTGACAGTCTACAAAACAAGGAATTTTATTCTCCTAAGTTTATCAAGGAAGCTATTACTTACTTATGAAGCACATCATGAAGTCTGCTATGAATAACAGTATGCTAATATTCAAATAACTGCTTATATTAGTAATTAATGTTCATCTCTAGTAGTCCTGCTATATTTGTGTGGAAAACACCTTCTTATTTATGTACTAGCTACGTTATGTGTCTGTTATTTGAAGCTTTCATTTAAATACAACACACTTCAAAATAAGCAAATATATTTATTATGCGTCCATGACTTCATTTCACTAAGCTGGGCAGATGGTGTTTCATGTGGAACTGAGCACTATCATCTGGTAGGAGCTCATGGATTGGGAAAGACTGTGTACTATCATGGCTGTACTGCTTGTCCAGGCCAGAGCCTGATTTGCATCAGGCCATTTGAAGAGGGTCAGTGGGCTTAGTTTTAATTTCATTTTCTACAAAAAAAGAGAAAAGCTGCAATGTAGATTTGTGGTGGTGGAGTAGCTGGAGGCTCCCTCTGCCATCAGCACTGTCTTACAATGAGGAGAGACATATTCACATATTGTGAGAGCCATTCATACCAAGGTACCACTTTTGCTGCTGGTCCCCACCTCTGGAGATGCAGCTGATTAACAAATAATGAGCAGATGATGAGGAGGAGCCAGAGAGGCACCAAACTATTTCAGGAGTGCTGTGGAGGAGCAAGGCTCAGAGAGCAATGGAGAAAGAAAATTATTCATGTTTTCCTTACTGTTGCATTAAAGATTTTCAACATCTTGAATCACTTTAAATAACACTGATAGAGCTTTTCAAGAAATTTTACAATTGTTATCCTTGTGAATTTCATGAGGAGCGATGCAGGTGAGAGAAGAAAGCTCTGGCAGTTCCTGTGGTCTTTGAAACCAAATTCTGTACATTATCTGTCTACAAGATTATAGGAAAAATAATTTACTAACATCACTTATCAAAGACATGATTTTGTTTTCTTTTTCTCTCTCTGTGAAGAAACAAAAATTGCCTTCGAATTTATGTTAGATCTCCTTATTCTAGATTTGGCTGGGGTAGAGTTAATTTCCTTCTCAGTTCTTGGTACTGTGTTCTGGATCTATTCTGCGAATAATGTTGATTACACTCTGATGTTTTAGCTGCTGCTCAGCAGTGCTCACTCAGTCAAGGACTTTTCAGTGTCCAATGCTCTACCCATGAACAGGTACTCATGAAGCCAAGGGTCAGCATGGCCAGGAAAGCTGGACAAAGGGATATTCCATATCACAACTAATGCCTAGTATATATAGTGGGGGAAGTTGGCCAGGAGGAGCTGGTTACTCCTTGGGCTGATCTGGGCATTGGTCAACGATTGGTGAGGAATTTTCTTGTACATCACTTGTTTCTTCTGGGTTTTATTCCTCTCACTCTCTCCCCACTTTTCTTCATCCTCCTCCTCCTCTTCCTCCTCCTCCTCCTCATCATCATCATCATCATTGTCGTCGTCGTTATTTTTATTATTAATGTTGTTGTTTTATTTTATTTTATTTTATTTTATTTTATTTTATTTTATTTTATTTTATTTTATTTTATTTTATTTTATTT
>VZUI01095933.1:75000-117099 GCA_013401135.1 Cettia cetti | reverse complement strand
GCCCATGGCAGCAGCCACACCTGGCTCTGCCCCCTCTGGAATACCTGAGCCCATGGCAATGGCCACACCTGGCTCTGGCCCCTCTGGAATACCTGAGCCCATGGCAATGGCCACACCTGGCTCTGCCCCCTCTGGAATACCTGTCGACATCTGCAAAAGGAGGGGGCCCTGCAGCTGTTAGCTGGACTCTCAGCTGCCCATTTTTATCACAAGAAAGACAAAGCAGGGGGCGAAGAGCATTAGATGATATACATTTTACTTTTTTGTAGCAGGACCCAGCAAACCAAAGAAAGTTTGCAGCACTAGCAAATGGCAAATAATCCATTAGCTATGGATATTTCAGCACGTCTCTACTTTTATTATAAGTTAGCCTCTCAAAACCATTGACTTAACAGAGAATCATTATAAATCCCCATTTTGAATTTTTTTATTAGCAGTATTTATCACCTTCTCAAAATCAATCCTATATTTTTAAATTAAAACAAATGACTACTTGTACTGCAATCAATATGAGTACATTTCCTTTTTTTAAAAGGAGAAAAAATGGAATACAAAGAAATGTCCTTCTTTGGCTGCATCAATCCAATTTCAATATAATTCAATATTTAATAAATATAATCCTCCATGTCTGTGCAGGGAAACATCATAAAAAATGCAAAAGGTTTCTTGGTGCCCAATAACTTGTATGAAACAAAGTGTTTCCTTATTCCTTCCATAAATACTGCAGTCATATGCTACTATGTTTTGTTCTTCCTGCTTATTAGAAAGCGTTTGCTCTGATTATTTATAAGAAAGGAGGTTTACATATTTCATGAATAAAAATCCAAAATGCCACCTACCATCTCCAGAAAAAAATCATCTTTATCTCTTTGTTCATCTTTGACTTGTCATTTTAGAAAGGGCAAAAAAAGAAAAACCTTATATAATACCTAATTTGTACATCTGTGGTTTCCCTCTGACTTGCATAGGCACCATATGTTTTTAATTATCATAATAGCCTTAAAGAACCTGTTCAGTGGGAACCACACATGATCCTTTTATTAGTGGTTTGCAATTTAAACAGTTTTAACAGAAAAGGTCTGGCTATAAGGGACTGAGAAGCACAAAGGTCTAAACCCCCTGTTATTGACCTCTGAAAGCACAGGTTCAGATCCCACCCACTGAGGTGGGACCTTAAAAGACATAACCTCCAATCTCAGATGACCTGATGTTTCAGTCAGCAACTGGCACAGTGAAGCCAGGGTCTATAAACACCATCCTGCGCCCACTCTGTGCCTTCTCCTGCCTCCTACAGCACCTGCTCGCAGCGATGGTGCTGCAGGAGAAGACCTGTGAGCTCCAAAAGCCCAGAATTTCAGCAATTCACATCAGCCATCGCCCTTTCAAATTCCCAGTTTTGTCCTTTATGCAAACGCAAGACTGGTGAGCACGCCAACATCCCCGTCATTTGGAGGTAGGAATTAAATTTAACGAGTTCAATTCACTCCTGATTCTGGACATCTAAACACATAATCAGTCTGATAATATTATTAATTATCATTCAAGTGACAACCTTTGACACTGGCATGCTCCCACAAGCTCCCTACTCCAACAACTCAAACAGAAAATCGTTGGCATGAAAACCCACAGTCTTATGAACAGAAATTGCAAATAAGCAGGCACCGAACATTCAACGGGGAGTGAGCAAAATCCCCCTTTTCAGAGAGAAAGCAGAGGCTCGCACAATAGCTCAGTCACTTGACCCAAAATGAAATTCTGCACAACTTCATCCCAAAACAGATAATTTTCACCCCAAACAAAGGTCTGTGGGGAGAAGAGGGTGGGGAAGGGAGCCTTGCTAAAATTACACTGAGGCTGGAAGTCGTTACAGTTCCATCTCAGGAGATGGATGGTGTCCTCATTAGAACAAAGCTTTATTTAGATGGACAGACAGAATCCTTATTAGAACATTAGGCTGAAAAGTTTAAATGTCAGGAAATACAAAATTAGGATTCTCCAAATAAATGCTGACTTGGAGAAAAAAAACCTTAGAGCTCCCTGTACAGATCCCACTGGAGATACTTAGGAAAAATGCAATCACTCAGGAATTGCAATCTCCCATGCCAATCTAACCCTTCAAGGGTATTTTCAGAAAACTCTGTTTCACAAAAGTCAGAGGAGATCCCTTTTCTTGGCCAAAATGTTTTCCACTAATAACCTGATGCTATCAGCTCCATCCCTGGCTGCACACTGAGCCCAGAGGGAAGAGAAGACTCAGGAGCTGCCATCTTCCACCACCCATTTCAGGAAAAGTCCATCCAAAGGGGAACATGCTGATGTTGGAAACCCATTTCCAGTGGCACAGACCCCAAAAACTGTGAATTAGCCCTTCTTTGCCCTTCCCTGTTTCAGTCCCCATTCCCAGGCCCTCTGCTTTCTCCAGGGAAACTCAGGTATTTTGCAGTGATGGAAAGACAGCTTAATTATCTTGCATACAAAAGAGATGGTCATAGTTTTCCATTTTACCTGCAAGCTAATGGATCTTGGGATACCAGACGTGGACGCTCAAAATCCCCTCTGGAGCCCTTCTGCTGATTTGTCATCTCTTGGTTGCCTTTGGTGCACACGGGTCTCTGCCGAGGTAATATGTGAGCTATTGCACACTAAAAGCAGATTTTTGAGAGAGGAAGCTCAGGCACACACACACACACACACACACACACACCCCCACCCCTGCCCAGGCACCCTCCACCCCTTCATCCTGCACCTGGCTCCAAGGTGCAGGGACCTGAGCAGGATCTTCTCATCCCCCAGGCTCCGTGGGCCAGGCAGCAAAGGCACGGCAGGGTTTGCTCCTGAGAGCAGAGCTCTGCCTGGCGTGGTCCTTGTCCCTCCTCCCAGGGTCACAGGAAAGGGCTGTGGGAGCTGCTGTCCCCCAGGCCTTGCTGGGACAGACCCAGACAGCTGGGGAGACAGACGTGCTGACTGAGCATGGACCTCACCTGGGCTCCCTACTCCTCCTGCATGCAGCAGCTCATGGCAGAGGGTCACCCACCTGCACATGGTAGGCCTGTCCACTCTGCCAGCCTCTAGGCCTCCACACTGAACTTTCTACTTGGGCCAGAAAGGGATGTTCATAGAAAAAGATTTTCTGCTGGAAAAATGCTAAAGGAAAATAAAATTTGACCATCTAAATTAATAAAGACTTATCTCTGTGGAGTTTGGGGCTTTTGTTTCCAATAGGAATCCAGCAAAAATTTAGCTTTCCTTTCCCACAGCCTCACCCATAGATCATCAGGGTGAAATTTTCTGGTGTAACAGAAGTGCTCAGTGCTCAGCTTGCAGCAGGGGGATGATGGCAGGGAGCACCATGGTTGCAGTAGCACAGCCAGAGGATGACCACTGACCAGGCCAGCCTGACTTCCACACAGTCAGGTGTGTGTACCTCTCACACCACCTTCTAAACAAGTGGCTCTGCCAGCCCCCTGCAAAGGCGGGAGCAGGGACATATCCCACCAGGATGTATTTCCTTGCCTTTGGAAGCACACACAGGATCCACCCATCCCTCCATCCATCTGTTGAACTGATGTCTGCCACCACCAAGGACAGTCAGCCCAGGGCCTCCTCACACTGCAAGTCTCGGGCAAAGGGCTTCCCCTTTGTCCCCTTCTTCTCCCACACATGTATAAACGCAGTTCTACCTTAAGAGAAATCCCAGCTCTGGGCCTGAGAAAACTCTTTTTCTCTTTAAGGATCCTCCTTTCACAGTAAGGATCCTCCAAATTTCCAAAAAGTGGATAACAACAATACCACTGTGATCCCATCTGCACACAGCAATGGCACTGTAATGCATAGAGCATAAACCACCAAATTCCCACAGACAGCATCTGTCTTACTACAAACAATGGACCATTATCTTGTAAATAATTCTGATTAAGCTGCAGCATTTTCCCCAAACAAACAGTAGGGGAGCAGAGGGTGAGGATTTTTCTAGTGGGAGTGCCGGTTTTCTCCTTCCCCAGCACTGACACTCAGTTTTTTATTCAACTGATTGGCCCCCTCCCCTCCCTGCTCTGTCCCCCATGGCTTGGTTTTCATCTTCTGACCTTATCCTGCTGTCAATCATTTTGGCAACTAAAGAGGGAGCCGTCATGTTAATGGGATTCCCACCTCTATCCTTTGGGAAAGCTTTTCTGGTTTGTTTTCTTCTTTTTCCCCCCAATGTATAGTTATATAACGATTAATGAATACACCCACAAGCCCCCTGTTATTAAACAGTTCTCCTGATGGAGGATGAAAAACTCAGCCACAGCCCTGGGTGCTTCTTGGTGCTGGCCAGGCTTTGGGGATGTCTGGTTGTGCTGGTGATGCATCTTGGTGTGTTTGGCATCTGGGTGAATGTGGCGTGGCAGCAAACTTTGCTGGGCAAAAGCTGTCATCGTCTTCAATCTGCCAGCAGGGAGAGCAGAGCCCTCAGCTGCTGGCACTGGGGAGGCCCCAGGAGCAGCACACTGCTCTCCCCTGCACTCCAACTGGCAGGCTGAGCCAGCAACAGGTTAACAAGCATAATCTGAAAGGGTTTAAAAGAAAACCAAGCACACAGACTGGAACAGAGTTAGGTGTGCAAAGAGAATATTGAAACGAGACAAAATCAAGGCTAAGGTGGCCTTTGTATAAGGTTCCTCAAATTGATTTATGTGGCAGCTGTGAATTGAGGAAAGACCCAAAGAAATTCTGAATTTCATCTTTAACCTGTTCATCTCAATGCAGAAACCTGTTCTTATGTCTCTCTTGATAAATGTCCCATTTCTATATGGCTGAAGTGTTGTTTTTTCTTCCCTACACCTTCTTAATTTGCCTTGTTATTCATGTGAGAATTCTGGAGTCAAACACAGTTCCTGGCTTAAATTAATAAAAATAAAGGAACAAGGACTAACACAGGATAGGAACATTGAATAGCAGGCAAGAAAAATTTTAACTTCCAAGCCGCGAACAATAAAAAACCACACAAGAGCCAATTCAGCCACCAGACCGGGATCTTCAGAGCACCATGGGGTCGAGTCACACCTGCCCTGAACAGGAGGGACAAACTGTGTCAGACAGTGTGGCAGGACCTCAGTGCTGAGGGGCACTGCTGACACAGGCACAGCAGTGGGCTGGGGAGGAAGCAGCCCACAGACACTGCTGAGCCACCCATTGCCCGCCATGGCTGGTGCACGTGGGGCTGGGGCTGGCCTGATGTGGCCATGGCCAAAACCTGGCAGCTCAGCCCAGCTGGCAGCCCAAAGAGGTAAAAATTCATGGGTTTGGTGAAAAGACATTATGGCCAAAGTATGCCAGGGCTGCTGCAGAGAGCCCTGAGCACCACTGCTGGGCACGGGCAGGGGAAAGAGAGGTTTTGGTGATGGGTTCTCTGGCTGCTGGGGAAGTCAGGCTCACCCACAGTGCTGGGACATAGCAGCCAGCCATGTACACACCCAACCCCTATTTGCAATGTGTGTTTATTTCCAGCAGTAAATTTTTATAACTTACTGTAGTTATGTCAGAGAAGGAAGCATTTGTACACTGAGGACTTATATAATGTTCTTCATCTTCAAAGTGCTTTACACACATTAATTAATTCATTTATCCTCACAGCACTCCTACCAGGGAGATAAGTACTATTATTTTCCCTTTCATAATGTAGACTCCAAAGCGGAAAACTTATTTCTTTCCATGGTCAGTGAGTGAATCACAGGTAGGCCTGCAGGAGAAGTGAGGATTGCCAGCTTCTGAATTGGATCCTCCCCTCCCCAAATCTTCTTTAAAAGGCTCGTGTTCTGACAGAGTCATGCCACATATCGGGATATGCCTTGGGTTTTTCCTTCAGTAAGAGATAATTAAGGAACAATTCCCTCTCTGATCCCCAGCATGGCATGCTATTTTCTACCCCACTGTAGCTCTGCAGCTGAACAATGGCTGTTCTATGCAGGGAACAGTGCTGCAGACACCCCGGATCAGAGGAGATCGGCTTAAAGGAGCTGGCTGGCCTTGGTCTCGCTCCGCAGACAATGGGGCGGGCAAGGCAGCCTGGGTGCAGATGCCTGACGTGGGGGTGGCTCCAGGGACACCTGTTTGTAAGTGGCACTGCTCTGGGCTGCAGCATCTCTCAGCTGAAAGCACTCACACCCAGTATACCTATCTAGGAATTTCATGCAGTAGGAAAATTGCTGTGGTTTCCAGTATTTGGTCTCAGTCCTAAGCGTAATCCTTTCACATTAGCATGGGAGGGATGCAGAGTGCTCCTGGCTCACCTCTGTGGTGCTGCTGTAAATAAACCTCTTTCCTGTCTGCTCCTCGACAGCAAATATGTGGCTGCTGCAAGAGGCAATAGCAGCTACCATGAGCTTGAGAGGCTCGATTTCAGAAGGGATCAAAAACCAAAATTGTGACCAGGTCGTCTAAGAAAGTGTTCAGATCCAAGAACTTAAAGGATGGAAAACTGGGAAAAAAAGCCCTCACATTTTATAATTTCAAGGAAAGACAAGTTTCACTTGTTACAATCCTTGTTAGTGAAGCCCCTGGCCACCCTGGGTTTTTTTCCCACTTTATGTTTTTACAATAATCAAACGGCATAAACCTCCAAACTTTCTAGGTAATTTTCAGGCTCAAAAAAGATACACTCATTAACAAAATACGCCATGGCATATTGCAGAAGATATGACCATGTCCTACTGGGGAAAGTCCTGTACCTAGATATTGCTTCAGAACAATCAGAACAATTGTTTAGTGATAAATGTTTTTTGCATATGACTCATCAACCCTTGAAAACAGGATTCCTTATATAATACAAGTGCTGACACAGCCTTCACTTGAGTGGTGTGACTGCAGCTGTATAATTACAACTTTAGATTTGATGTTATGGACCTTAGGTTATGCCATTCAGACAAATGCTCCATTGTATTACAGAGATATTTTTTCCTTAGTCATATTGCCCACAGGACAATAAGGACTATATTCACAGCTCACTGCATAGAAGTTTAGGCATGGAACAGCCAGCGGTACTACACAAAATGGGATTATACCCGATGGGGGTTGAATGCATTCCTAATTGCCACTTTTTCTTGTCTATATTTTTTTTTCCCTGTCCTAGTTGATACTTTTTTGGAAGTGCTCTCCAAATAAAAGGAAGAACAATCTCACACTGAGTCTGGATAAATGTTACAGTTGTCTCACAAATGCTGTATTATTTCTAGCCCTTCCAAAATAATATAATTGTCCTACAGCTGAACCACAGATTTTTCTCAGTATGACACAGAACACTAAAATGTCAGGTCCTGACTCATGGTGTTTTGGTGGAATAAATAAAAAGTACCAATATGCTGTTCAGAAGGGAGAGCATTAATGAAGACGTGACACCGGGAGCCCCAGCCATGCTTTCCTTCAGCTCCCACTGCAAGCTCAGCGGTGCTCTGGACAGTGGGCCACCTGTCAGGGACCCTTCCTGGAAACACTTACCATGCACCTGGGTGGTGCTAGTGGCACTGGCAAGGCTGGCTGCTTGTTCTCCTATGCTTGCTTTACCTCAGGAGAATCCTACGTGGGCCTGGGGAGGGGGGCTATTCTCAGGATGCTCATCGCACGTTCTTCCCATGGGAAACCAAAGTGAGCATTCAGGGCTGTTTGCAGGATAGGAGCTGTGACTTCAGTAAGGCTGGGCAGGATTACCCAAGAAAGAGCACTCTTTCTGTATGCTCTGGTATTTCTCCACTTGGCTCACCCTGGCTGAGCACCCCAGCACTAATATTTACACACTTCATCCACCCACACTGCTCATTTTCAACCCAGTGGCATCCACAAAAATTTCTACTGGATTTTAATAGTGACAGAGGAGAGACAGGTCCCAGAGTCCCAAGGTATTTTCTGTGACAGAGGGAACAATTCTAATGCCCCCCCTTATATACCTGCCTAACCATACATGGCACCATTCTACTGCATAAAAAATGGGATTTTTAATAAATATCATTTACAAGGCCAACAAGCAGTTTTGCAGAGTTTGCCTCTCAAAGCATCAAACAACTGTGGATTGCACGAGTGGTCTTTGGTCTACCAAAAGGTATAACAGTTTCTCAGAGAGTATTCTTGAATCAATCAACAAAATGACTCAAAACTGCACTAATGGTTAACAGCTTTTTTTTTATTAGCAACACTGAGATAAGTTATTGAAGCATTTTAGTATTGTTTTACATTCCATTCAGAAGTGACCTAACTTGTAACTCCATATACATTTAAAGATATAGTTTGACACTTATTCAGAAAGCAACAATTATTAAAACTTACATACCTTCATTACCAGGAAACCTTAATATATGTTCTAATTACTTCCAACAATACTCTATTCCAAAGCACATGATAACCCACTAGAAGTTTACACATTTCACTTCAATCACAGGTTTTAAATTGTGGATGTCAGAGTGCTGTTCATTGAATTTTACTGTCTTTCTTGGTTAATATTGGAAAACCTGGCACAATATATTAAGCTAGAAATATTGCTTAAAGAATATGAAAAAAGATAACTACAGTATTTTTTCCTGCTAAAGCATTACAAAATACAGGACCATTAAAAACTCAAATAGAAATGACAATAAATAACCTTAAAAATGTTAAGAGAATTTTCACTCATACTAAAGTCCATTCCCTAAGCTTGCCAAACACATAAATAACAGAACATATTCAGGACCTCTATTTTTGTACTATTATGATGGTTTGTTATATATTGTGGATGTATTGTGTATACATATATTAATGCTTACACTTAAGGTATATATTTTTTTCTTTGCTGAAACAATTAATAAGCCTCAGGTAATTATTTATCCCTGGCACTACAGGCATCTAGATAGGTGGGAGCAAACCTCAGAAATTCCAGATATGCAATACTGTGCATAACAAGATCATCTCTGCATAAAGATATCCTAAGTTCCTTAGATTACAAAGATGAATTTGGTTATTTATTCCTGAAAGCCTGTAACATAAAATTATAATTGCTGTCAAATTAATTGTTTAAAATTGGCCTCATAATAGGTATTAATCGTACACTTAGATTTGACTTACAAGAATGTCTAAATTGCTCATGTTTATGAGTAGTTATAGGAAATACTATACCTCAGACACAAGAATGTATATTCCTGAACCAAAACACAAACCAGAGCATTATCTCACTTTGGAAAGACCTGAAAACATCTCTCTGCCTCTGCCTAATCCTAAATTATAATTTAAATTTGACCTGGATACGACAAAAACAATAAGAATATATTGTTTGGGAGATGAAACTTAGAGCAAAAATCATAGAGCTCTAAGCTTACATCATTATTTTGTCTCTGCAAAGAAAAGAAAAGCCTTTCTGTGCTAGGGATTTGCCTTGGTGCGGCTGGCCACTGATGTCTGAAATCAAGGCACATACCAAGGCCTCCTTTTGCAAACACAATCCCCCTTTCAGATGTGGTGCTGGAGGGACTGAATGCCTCCAGTCTCTCAGGGAATAGGAGGTGCTCAGCACTTAGCTGTATCAGATATTTTAGGGGTTAATTTCCAGAAGCGTAAATGGAATGGGAATGTTGCACCACAGTATGAAGAATGGTAAGAACTAAAAGTTTTCAACAGTAAACAAAATGGTGATACTGAACTTATCACCTGAATGATTTCTGATACAACAAAACACAATCAAATTAAATTACATGAAAAAAGCAATGAAATTTAAAGTCAAATAAACATAGGACCTGATTCTGCAATCCTTAGTCATGTAAGTAGGGCTACTCATCGAGAATGAGGGATGCAAGACTGGGCCCTTAGCTTCTGCTTAGGAAGTCAATGTTGATTCAGACAGTATCTCTTCTAGCCAAAAATATGCAGCAAAAGGAAAGTAACATAAACAAGGCTAAATGTCAACAGTGTTTGCAGACTTACAGACACCATCCATTTGTTTGTACTGAAATGACTAGCGAACCATTTGGCAAATACAATGCTATTCACAGACCAGCCCTTTTATCCAGCAACACAAACTTCACTGGATCACTGGCATTCCCAGTTAATTAAAAAAAGGAAGCAAGCCATATGAGTTTGGTTTGATATTGCCATGCAAATGGCAGTGTGACATCCAGAAGTGTGTCTGAAACCCAGGCGGGGGCCAAGGTGCTGGTCTCCCGTTCAGAGGAACAGTTCGGGCTCTAAAGGCTGGCCTTGGACCTCCTAACTGAAACTAAGAAACCTCTTCAAAAGCATGATAATGGGATAAAGAAAAGTCTGCTGTAAAACTTCCATATCATTTCATTCTGCCTTGAAGGAAAAGAATATTCTGGTTACTCCTCCTGCTGCAGATCAGGACAAAGCATTCCTTAAGTGCTACATGATACTTTAAATGGGCAGTCCTACAATTTGCTGCATTAGAAGTTGACCTTCCACTGCCTCAGAGCTGTCCTAGAGCTTGGATATATCAGGCCTTTTGCGTCTTAATATGGATTTTGTAATTTAAAGGATCTGTAATAAGGATTCAGGTAAAGCCATCACAAATAATTAAAAATCTCTTTCTATGTTTCACGTGTTGGTGGTAGTTCTGATGGGGTTAGCATTATGATCTTTTTGGTTTTGACACCTGTGGCAATAAGCAATTTACAATATCTAAATTCACTATTTAAACATTGGGGTAGAGCACTATAATTATGTGACAATAAAGCTGTAATAATCTGCCACAATTGATCTTCCCCTTGCCCAGCCCTCTTGTCTGCGCTGCAGTTCCACATTTGGAAGGTATTTCAGAAAGTTACAATGCTGAACATTTTAATAATTCTGTGCAATGCTGAAAGCTTTCTGCTGCAAAGGAAACTGAAAGTGCTCAGCCCTTTGCAGGATCAGTACTCCAAAGCTTCTCCCATGCATCAGAGGGGCCCTGTCCTGTTTTCATACAGTGAAAGAAGTGATGATGGGGTGGAGCCTGTGCAGGAGAAAACAGCACTAATTGCAGAGGAAAGCAAGCATGAATGGAAGCAAATTAGATTTAGAGACAACATGGAACTAATACTTTTGGACATCATTAAGTGTGGATTCTACACCACTAAGCCATTAAGCAGCCACCTAACGCCCAGGACTATCTCTGGCTAGTAGTTCTGTAGCCCACCAGCTCTCCTTTGAAAGGCTAAGTACTTTCAAGTAGCAAATGCAAGTAGAGAATTTTTACCATCTTAGTCACAAAGCAGAGAAATTTAAAGAGGAGAAAGAAAAGGGATAGGGTCTTGTCATAAAAAGTCTTGTGCACAAATCACAAGCAAATTAATGTATTTGAACGGAAGGTGGAACATTGTTGTGATACAACTACATGTATATGGGAAGACAAGCAAAAAAAGAGAAGAGCATAAATGGAAAGGAAAGCAGATCTTTCAAAACTTTCATACAAAATAGATCTAGAACCTCCAAGTTTAACTTATCAAATCAGCAAGGCTGTGAAAGCAGAGTATACTGATGCTCAAGGCAGCTCCTAAGCTGTGGAGCCATCACCTTGTGTCTCCCCTCCCCGTTGGGCTACCTGCTGCCAAGCAGCAAGGAAAGGCCTGTCATCTTCCTAGGAACTGAGTGCCAGCTAAGATAAACAAGATCCACTCCTAGGCAGAATCCCCTCCAAAACCAAGTACAGTTCAGGAGTAACTCTAAAATTATCAATGTTCTTTTTTTCTTTTTGTTCATTCTGTTGTGAAAGGAGAAATATTACAAAAATTCGTGATTTTTTCTCAGTAGCATTTTGACATGAAAATTTCTTTATTATGCAGTAATTATGGTTCTTTCCTAATTGTGTCTTTCACCCCTGCAGCCTGAAGCATGATAGGAGCATAAATGAATTATGTGTACATCATCAATCTCTCTCATTCTCCATTACAGGGAAACTGAGGACTGCTTCCACATGTGTAGTGACTTTCTGAAACAACAATGTGAGTTGGTGGCAATCTCCTCTAGAAACAAAACTTTTCTTGTGCCAAGATTTTTGCTTAAAAACTGACCTACTATCTTAGGGTAAAATCTTCCATCTAAAAATGATCCACATGGATTGCTGAATACCCTGGCTTGGTTTTAGGCAGCCAGAAATTCACCTCAATTAGCATGGCCAGCCAAAGATGCAATCTCAGTTTACTGAAGCTGAAATATTTTATTTCTATTTTATTTCCTCTGTATTCTGACTACAGAAAGAGCACTATGCCTTGCTCTCTGAATGTGCAAGGACTGTTATCAAATGCATCAATGTTTTCTCTTGAGCTGTCAACAACACACACATCACTGGCTGCAAAAAGAAACACAAACGCACAGAGTCTCCCCAAACACAAAGGGAACACAAGAATCATGCCCTGAAATCGGATGCTGCAGGTGTGTCTCAAGTTTTCTGATCTCCCAGGCAGTAGGAGAGACAAAGGTAACCATGACTTTGGTCATGGGCTTCGTGCAGGAGGAAAGGAAGACTAATAAATGAACAGGGTGCTCCTGATTGCTAATGTGCAAATGCAGAAACATCAGGTGGGATTCCCCACACTAACATGCACAGATGGAGTGTGATTTCACAGTATAAAATGTCACTGAGAAAATGAAAGCTCCCCCAAAACCACCACTTTCAAGTGGGTGGTGTCCAAGCCAATCAAACAAACAAACAAAAAAAAAGAGCTACTGACATGGGGTTTGTTCATACTCATCCACTTTTCTGTGAGATGTTGAGAAAAATGAAACAATGAATTTAAATAATCAACCTTTATACTTATGTTCTGCAAACACCAATAGAATGACAGAAAAGAATTTTTAAAAGCTATTTTTGGAGGGGGAGTCAGAAGGACTCCCACTGCATTTTCGATTAAAAAAATGGCTTAAAAAGTAGAACAGAGAAGCTTCTGTTGTTTCTTTTCTTCCTTCATACTTCAAGTCAAATCCATTATCACTGGGCAGAGCTTGTGAAAGGGATATGGTCTTTAAAATCATATAAACTCAAGCTATCATAAAATGTCTGTTGAATTGATTGGAAGATGAAACAAAAAACTAATGGAAGTAACATGACCTCATTTCAATAATAATATTAGAGGGTTTTTTCTGTTGTTGTTTTAAAAATCTTATGCCTGTGAAAAAATATATTTTGCACAAAGCAACTAATCTTGGTTTTCCAAATTTTTTTAACTTCTTTGTTTAGACAGTAAAATCTCTGATGTATTGTTTTTTTCTTTTTTGTTAATTGATTGTACTCCACAAATGAAAACAAAATCCAAGCAGGATTTTACCTGCTATAAATTAAATCAACTATTAACTCTTTTCAATAATGTAAATGTTGATTTTGAAGAATCTGAAAATATTTCCAACTACCTAAATTGGTTCTTAGTGCACTGAAACTCAGAAGTTTACAAGTAAGGCCACTCGGGCAGATATTGGTTCAATTACAGATATTGGCAGCTAATGACAATATTGTGAAGTCACAATACTCTAAGGATACAAGTGAGATAAACTTCATGTGTAGATATCAGACTTTTTTTATCAGATCAACTAATACACATGGAAAATCAGAGAGGAGCCTGGAGAGGAGGTTATGGCTTTGAGCATCTACACTCTGCCAGTAAAGTCAGACAAAGTCCCACCAACCTTAGCTTAACCAGGGGAATCACTCTTAAACACTTGCAGATTGAGGGTTTCATTTTAAATTGTCAGACTTTAAAATGGTTGATAACGTTTTCTTTTTCTCTTTTCTCTTTTTTCTTTTTTAACTTGAATACATTTTATTATGCATGTTCAGCTCTGACAATGAGTTTTCTGATTAGTTTGAAGGTTAAGTGAACTGAACATTGCTGAAGTTTTTGTGTCCTTTGCTGACTCTGCCTTTTAAAGTGATACTGTTTTTCAAAGGGTTTACACTCTAAAATCTCCTTCAAACAAATGCTATGCTGACAAAATAGGAGCTAAATAATAATAAAAAAAATCTGTTTCATTTGTTCCAAATAGATTTAACTTTAATTCTTGTAAATATGAGGTGTGTGATATGAGAAAGTAAAACTGCAGTTTTGTAAATGAGAAGCTAGAAAGGGTAAAAAGGTGGTTTTGTTTGTTTGGTGTGCTGTTATTTTAATTACCTGGAGGCATATTCACTATTTACACAACTGCTAGTTAGAATAGTGAAAATGGTCAAGGGCAAGTACTGCATGTGTGCCATTGAACCAAACCAGAAAATTATATATATATTAAAAAAAAAAAAAAAAAAAGAGGGAAATAAAAGAAAGAAAAAATAAAATCACAACACAGGTAGACACATTCCATGCACTTGGCCTTTGATTTCATTAATCTTGTGGTAACTGAACACACCCCAATCCAGAGAAAGAGAGGGGGGGAAAAAAAGAAAAAAGAGAGAAAGCAAGGTTCACTTGGCAAAGCATCCAGTGTTTTTCTTGGGTTCGTATATCAAAATACTGAAAAGTTTGCAAGTTACCATGTAAATTTTTTAAAACTTTTTCCTCCTTTGAGTATGCTAAAGCAGTAAAGAATCCCCTTCCGATGCCACTAGCACAGATAGTCTATATTGCTGCTACTCTAGTTTAAAAAGCAAGTTCTTTCTAAAATCCTGTTTAAGTATGCATGCAGCACTGCTGATTTCAATGGAGTAGACCACATATAGGACAAGAATTTGGCCCACAGGGTTTAACATTTAAAAAAATGTATTACTAACAAACATGACTAAGTATATTTAAAGAGCAGCTTCATGATTCTGCACAAGTGTTTTCTGAAATGGTCTAAAAGAAGGTCTAAAACTTACCACACAAGTCAGGTCTCTTGATACATCCACTAGTTGCTGTGCTACTTGCAAGTCCATTAAAGGCTGCTAAGCCATCAGAGCTGTAAGCTCTTAGGACTGACAACATGTTCATCTGCTTCTCCAGGACCTGCGGACCCTGAACTTGTTCGGGTTTCATCACTTCTTGTGCAGTTTCGTGTGAGGAGAGAAGATTCTGACTGTGCCACTGCTTTTCTGAAGCTTGTGGCAATGGTGATACGAGCCCTTGTGTGGGTTGTGAGGTGACTGCACTTTGTATATTGTCACCTCCTTCACTGCTTTCTTTATTTAGGGCAGACAACTGCTTATTCATAATATCTGGTTCTGTGTCAATGTCCTCATCTTCAATGTTTTCTTCCTTGGAAGATTCCATATCCTCAGATGAAGCTATGTCAGAAAGATCATCAATAGCACTTTTATTTACAGAGTCAGAGAGCAGAATATTTGGGTCATCTTCAGATTGTGTTTTTATTTCAGATTCATTACTGGTGCAAGAATTTTGTGTTCCCGTGCCAATAACACCAGGATAAACGCCGAACTGCTTATAGAAGTCTGTTGTAAAATTACAAAAAGTGGATTCCATGTGGCTGGGCCAGGCAGCGCTCTTTTGCTCTCCCAGGGTCTCTTTATTTTGTCCTTGGGTCATTTTCTCAGAAGCTGAGTCCAGCTGGCTCAGCATGTTTGGAACTCCTGCCTCCTTGTTGGACTGCACAGAGGAGGGGAGCAAGCTCACTTTGTTCACCGAGGCTGAAGCTTCTCTAGACTGCTCTTTGTTGTTGCCTATGATGTTGTCTTTACGTTTAGCCTTGCCCAAGTGATTGGCTTGGAGGTGCAGAGCCATTAGCTCCATGGATGAAGTTGTAAAGGAACAAAACAAGCAGCCGTGCCAAGCAATATTGTCTTGTACAGTGACAGAGGAGCCTGGCAGGGAGGCTGCATCGGGCCTTACCGACAAGTCCAGAGGTTCGTATTGCGACTTCTCTGTTTTCCGCTGTGAGGACTTGCTATTTATCTTCTCCTCACCACCATCTGAGCCCAGAGCTTTTGCTGAAAGTGGCTCTGAGAGAGCTTTATCCTTCATTTCTTTTTCTTTCTTTAAAGAACTTAGGACAAAGCTGTCCATGAAAGCTTGCAAAGACCCTTGAAAGTTGACACCGTTCCCGACCATGTTCTGGTAAGCACGGCCAAGTTCAGAGAAGTGTGTTCCTTTGGAAGATATGTCTGAACCCTTCATATTTTCTGAAGACCCTTCAGATGACATGCCAGCTGCTTGTCCTTGCTGATCTCCAGAAGACAGCATTCCTGACGTCCACTGCTGTGATACCATGCCACTTCGGAAGTCGATACCAGGAAGTCCCTTAAAGGCTCCTCTCAATATGTCTGGTCTAATAAACACAGAACTTTTACTTGGTGCCTCATCCTTGTGTTCCTGACTTGCACTCTGCCCAGAGAGTGGTCCTGCTCCGTTCTGTCGCTCCCGATGGTGTCGTTCCAAGTGGTATTTGAGGGATGCAGACTGAGTACCAGCATAGTCACAATGTGGACACTTGTAAGGCTTCTCACCTATAGGTTGTGGACAAAGAGGAGAGTATAAAGAGAGTTAACTGTACCTTGGTCTACGGATGAGTGGAGAAATTTAAAAAATCAGCATTAGCTGCTTAAAAACAAGAAGATCTTGTACTAATAATTAATTTTTGAAAAAGAAACACCTTTAATAGAAGACTAATTTATAAACTGAGTATTTCTAAAACGGGTTTTGAGAATGTGGGGCTATTCAGGAATGACATGGTATCTACACACAATTAGCCATCCTTTTCTTAATCTAACATGTAGAAAACTGTTGTAGAATTAAAAGCTATGATTATGAAAATGAAGCATAACAATTTCAACCACAGTAATCATTAAAAGTACAAGTTTAAAAAAAAGGGAGACAAAGAATGTAACAAATGGATGGTTGCAATATTTTGTGTATACAATTGCTCTAAAATTTGTTTAAATTATACACATGGAAACCATTTTTAAACCTAAAAATTTTATGGCACTGTTACGCAAGACTGAAATGAATGATTTAAGTCTTGCTCTGCAGTAAATCATGGATATAATTAGCAAATGGCATACTGCACAAGTAATTTATCATTATTTGGAGGGCACCATTCCAGAAGGATTCAAAGATCTGCAGACCTACTGCATTGTTTCTAAATAAAGAACTATAAATACAGATTCTATAAAATATTAATATCATTAAACTACATTATGATTGCAGCATATAAGAACATAGAGTTAAAATAAAAAGTAGTCTGTAAAGAAATCGAGTAATAAAAAGTACAAAATATATTTAGTTCCTGTATTTGAAATTAGTATTATCTATTGGTTTTTGCAGTCCTTTAATTTTGTACTAATGACATTTCTAAGGCTCAAGTAGTAAAATGTGTGATTTACCTACCATAAGCACTTTTCTAGATTTGGCTTGAATAGAGTTTTAAAACATATAAGATGATTTCCATTAATTAAATAAATATTCGAAGCTCACACTAAACTTTTATTGTTCTTCCTGTACTTTCAAAGAGGCAGAAGATTTTTCATATATAATAAATATTCACATATAGTCATAAAGACATATCCAAAAATAATGTACATCTAAGCAAAGGCATATCTAGATTTTTGCTGAACATTGTTAGCAATGCAGAATTTCTTTTAAAGGAAAAAGTATGGAAATTCTCACTAAAAGAGACCGAAATCTGAAAGACCTGCAAGCTGTCAATACTGGCAATTGTTTCCATGAGGAAGCTCTGCAAGAAGAAGAAGAAACTGTTTTCTCAAGGTAGCTTTTTTTCCCCTAGGTGATACAAAACACAAAGGCAAGCCTCTCCAAATGGTATAATGGAAACATTTGTTTTGAAAACTTCTCCACAGTAAAAATGCTGTATAATATTATGTAGTTCACCAAACCAGATGGAAAGTTATCTGCTTTCAAATAACCTCAAAATCTGCTAAAAACAAAATTAAAAAGTGTTCAGACTTCTGTTATTTAAGCTAGAGGCTCAATTGAAGGGCTGGAAAATACTTGGGAAGCTGCTGCTCTCAATGATGGCAGAAATTTACTAATGAGAGGCAAGCCCAGAACACTCCCTTGGCCATGGAGAGCTGCAGGAGAGCTCAGTGAGAGGAACAGGGACTGGACACGTGCTGCAGTCCAGCCAGGGCTGAAGCACCTTACAAGCAGTGGAAATTCTAAATCCATAATGTAATCCTAAAGCTAAACGGTGAGACATGAGAACTTTACATCAAACCACATCAATCGACCTTTTTACAGGAGAAGAGCACAGAACCTCGAACAAGAGGTGCTCAGCAGAGGGAGAGGTACTGATTAGCATGGGTCATGCTTTAGGCCTCCATCCACACTGTTTAGCAGAAGAAATCAGATTTAAACATTTCAGTGAAAGTTCTGAGTCTTTCCCAATAACCTAATTAAGCTCTGGTTCTTCACCGACGAGGAGCAGGGCTGTGTTTAGTGGGAATTGTGCAAAAAACCCCAGTTCCTACTGAACCACAAACCTGAGACAGAACACGCCTGTCTGGGAATTCGGTGGTCCCAGGTGGGCACCTGAGCATACACACACCCATTGTTGGCCTTTGAGAGCAGACACAAGAGGACAGAAGACACTGGCAGTCTATTTGCATTTCTGCAGGGCTCTTTGGGATCGTGCAGATCCAAACAGCTGTGCTGCCAGTCAGAACAGGGACAGACAGTAATGCTGGGTTTGCAGCATCCACACACTGTAGTATCTTTGGAGCTGCTTTCAGTTTTCTGATGTTTGTCCCACAAGGTACTGGCAGCAGTCACTAGTGACCTCTGACACAACTTAAGTAGTTCGGGTATTGCCTAAGACATGAGACTGGTGAAAAATGAGTGCCAGATTCTACAGGGTTAAATGCTTTCACTTTTGAATTTTCACTCCTGTTAATTGACAAGCTCTTCCTCAGCATCCCCTATGCCTTACGGAAATCTTTAACACAATTATATTGAGCACTTCCTTTTATTCTAACAATAGTTCAGTGTGTTTGCAGCACACATCAAGTGGCACCATCAAAAAGTGTGTCCCAGCATTGCAGGCACTACATCAGCTGCTGGAGAACCATTGCAGGGAGAAGGAGAAATTTGTAATATAGTCTGCTCTGATGTCCTAAAAACATGCAGAAACTGCTTAAAGCAGTATGCATATGTAAAAATGGGTACAAGTAAGTTTAAAAATGATAACTAGAGAAAATGTTAGTTCTATTTTGTACTTCTAAAAGTACCTTCAGTCTAAAGCCCTGGGCACAACATACTCTTATTGTGAATTGCTAAGCCTCGAAGTCATTCCATTTTCTGCTCTAAGGCCTCTCCACAGAGTGAGCTTCCTTTCAGCAGAGGAAATCTGCACACAGCTCGCCACCAACACTATGAGCATTGGACTGAAAGAAGACACTGACTGAGACAGTGTGATAAAAAGGTCAAATCTCTTCCAGCCTTGGTGTGCTGCCTCTGTGGTGCTCCCACCCCTCACATGGCTAGAAATGAGATCTAAAGCTGAAGGTCTGAAATTGAACTCAACATGGAGCAACACACTGTGCCACCTTTGCAATACAGGACTGGCCAAACAGCACTGTTCAAAGGGAGCTATTCAAAACCTCGCTGTTCTCTTCCAGATCCAAATACTGGCAGTGGTTAGTTTACTTCAAAGCAGTCTTAAATGCTGCTATTTCAAGGGCAGGCATTGGGAGATGGGAGTAGGATGGAGTCAATCATCTTTGAATCTCTTTAATTTAGTCTGTCAGTATTTCCTAAATTCAGTAATTGTGCAGTTATTTAGATGCTACTTCATCCATTCAAATTAATAACCAGCTACACCCTGGGTAAGACCCTGTACAGATGACAAAACAGAGTTATAAGCTGCTGTGGGAAAAATCCCAGTCTAACCTTAAACCAAGCCAGTTTCAGTGGAAAGCCCAAAGGATCACTAATTTTCAGGATTCTATCAGTGAACGCAGTAGTACATGTCCAAAGAGCACTGCAGGGGACAAAGGAGGTAGGCTATGATTCTTGTTAGAAGACAACCTGTTTGTGTCTCGTGCTTTGAGGAAAGGTTTCAGAGAATTCATCCTAGTGTAATGACTACTCTGGTATTATTGCCAAGAGCAGTGTCTGGATGAGTTATTTAACACTTAATATCAGTTCACATAAATTAGCGTTGCCATGTAGGAGTGAGGGAACATGACTTTTTCAAAATAATTTTCTGCATTTCATATCCAAGAGTCATTATTCATTGTTCACAAAGGCAATGGCCACCCTGAATTTGCTAATTCTCTGGCCCTGTTTGCATGCCTGCATATTTTTTCACAATGGAGTAGGATGAGAGAATATTCCAGCATGTAAAATTAACAAAACCAAAAAAATCTTATAGGGAGTACCTTATCTGGGCAGCATAATCACTGTTCTGATCTACCTACTGCTCTGGTTTACAAGACACAAGATATCTCAGAGGAACTATTTTATATCAGGATAAAGTAAAAAAATAAAAATTCAATGCTGCTTGTAAAATCTGCACAAAAGCTTGGTAGATAACTGGAAACAGACATGTTGCCCAGTAGAAACAGATCTATTTGTACAGTAGGTTTATAAATCACATATCTATACATATAGATATATAGATATATAGATATACACACCCAGCTGTATAATCTATGCAGGAGATCCCCAGTCCTGCTCAGAACACAGTCTGACCCTACTGGTCAGGGGAACCATCTGCTATGGGCTGTGCAAGGAGACCACAGCCAGATTATAACTAGATTTACAGATTTTGAGGCCAGAAGGGACAATTATGATCATCTAAGTCTTATCTGTTCCACAACACAAGCCAAAGATCCTCACACGATAGTTCCAGCATCAGAGTGTAAATACATTTTGAAACAAAACTTACTTGCTTTAGTTCAAACAAATTATGTTTCAGCAGTGGCACTGAATAAGACTCCAACATGTCCCTAAATAAACTGTTTGACTGATTAAGTATTTTTGCTGCTCAAAATGTGTGCCTTATTTCTAGCTTGAATTTGTCCAGCATTTGCTTCCTACTGCTGAACGTTGCTGCATTTTTCCCTGTTAGACTGAACAGATTTTTTTAAATTAAAAAGTCTATTTCCTGAGGAAGGTATTTGCAGACAGCAAAACAGTCACTTCTTCCCCTTCTCTCATCCTTGAGTGGAATATCCTTTCCAATCTCTCAGTGTCCTTTTAAATTATGGGTACCCACGAAAGCTTTGATGAAATTTCAACCTGATAGTAATTTTATACTGTCCAAGACTGTGTTTACATTCATAGATTTAGCAATCAACTAACAGCTCATATTCTGTTGCTTCTCTACCACAGTCCCAGGCCCAGTTCATCACTGCCACCAGTACATTTTCCTTTACATGTTGCTGATTTAAAATTCATATTGTTGAAAAGAGCCCACTTGACTAAGTGACTAATCAGTGCCTCCCCATGATTTTTAGCATCTTACCATTTTTGTGCCATTGGTAAATTTTATCAACAGTGATTTTTATATAGTATTCCAAATGATGATGAAATACCAAATAGATAGAGCTGAGAGAGCTGCTGTGGAACTGAGAGTTTATGTGCCATTTCAGCTCTGAAGACTGATTTTGGGGGATTTTTTTTTTTTTTTTGTGGTTGTTTTGTTGTTGTTTTGGGGGGCGGATTTTCACACAGAAGAACCTACTTTTATGAGAAGAAGCTTGATAAAACTTCCTTTCATAAAATAAAATTGAATTAACTATGCTATCAATTATCAATCAGTTAACCAGTTCATTCTGCAATTTTACCCTAAACTTTTGTCAGGGTAGTCCTACTTTCAAGGTCTTAATATTATTTCTTTTGGGAAATACAAGAATAGCCAGAGCTTTTTTACCACTACGAGTGCTCTGGGTCTTGCTCTGTGTTCCAAGATGGTTTTGGGGCATTTTTAAAAATGAAATTTAATGATTTGGAGGGCTCTTCAGCCAGGGCTTTAAAGATTTTATCTATAAGTTATCCAGTCTCATTCATTCTAAAACATATTAAAATGCAGTGGGCTACAGCATAACAGCCTCATTACTTAATGGGAGCATAACTGTGTCTTTGGAAAAAGCTTATGAGAACCATCATGCTTCTTTCTGAGAACAGAGGAGAAGAGTATTTAGTCTTATATATATACACCATGGTTGATAATTTCTTATCCATTCTTGTCCAGTATTAGCAAGATACCAGTTGTTTGGCCTTCCAGATCCACAGAATTTTGCCCCATTTTCCATAACCCTCATAGACACAAACATTGCTTTTAGTTTCCTTTATCAAATTTCTTAACTTTTATCTATTTAAAGTTAGTGCTGTGAGCTTCTTTGTTCATTTTTCATATTTAACATACAGCTTCTTAACAATCTGTCCTGAACCCCACGCTCCCTTTCCCCCTTGAACTCCCCCTTTTAAATAAGATTCCATGAGTTGTCTGTGGGTTGTGCTGTTCCTCAGTACAGTGACAGCTGTGCACCAGGCAAGAACCCCAACCCCAAACACTTGCAGTGGGGCTGTGACAGTCACTTGAGGACAATGGGAGTTGCAATTCGACCCCACATGTTTCTGAACAAGCTACCGTTTGCTTTCATGCAAAGCAAATGAAATCAAACATCTTATAATTCCAGAGAATACTGCTTAATGAAAATATTGAAAACATTTTCCAGCATTTTTTATTTTACCATTGAAACAGTTATTGATAACCTATTTTATCCATTGTGCAGTAGATATTTTAGAAATGAATTGCTGTATGGTTTAATTAGTTCATTATTATGCCTATTCTTACACGGTAATTTCTTTTATCATTCTAATCATTCACTTCACACTTTTTAAACCAAATGGAATATCAAAGGTTCTGTAGGATTATTTTTGGATCCTGCACATGTTTCACCACACAATTAATCTGTTTGTCAGAAATACTAGTTAACTTCTTCTCTTTACTACTTCCTTTACTAGTCATTTTTCTCTATTATATAAGATGAAACAACCTGTAACAGGACAGAATTTTTCTCATTTTATTACATATTTTTCATTTGTGCAGTTGCCATCACTATAAAATATTTTAATTTTTATAAACTTTTATAATTGAATATTTTCCTTTACTTCTATCTCATCTGCAATATTTATTTAGTCTTTTTACATGTCTTTACTTAGTTAAAACGCAGAGAGACAAATACGGTTGTTACTTTGCAGGGAAGATTCAGTACATTAATATAAACTGTACACAATTCCCCCAAAGCATATATATACGTTGTAAACCTGAAGACTTTTTACACAGCTGCTTATTGCTAAACAGTGCCTTGTCCAGAAGGGGACAATCTGTGTCTCTAATTGCTGTCACTGAAGCTGAGATTCATTATGTGACTTTCCCATTAAAATGTGAGCATTAATTTGTATAATGAAATATCACCCACTGCAGTGTTCATTAGCCATGCCCTACTGTATACTGCACATTGTTAGCTACCTAGAAACTGTAGTTAATTTCACTAATGGATATTTCCCTACTTAGTGTTTGGTAGGAAATTTATACTGTAACATTACCTCTTAAACTTTTAAGGAAATTTAAATTCAATCAATTATTTTCAACAAAAGTTTGGGATGTCATTAAGACAGGAGAAAAGGCATGCTGTACAATGTTAAGGATGGGAAATCTGGAGGAATCTAGAGAAATGAAAAGTCCTTTTAGTTCATCTTAGAAATGTAAGAATAAAGGATGTTCAATACCAAAATTGTCTCCTCTTGGAGCACACATACCCATTTTCCTTAATTATTCATATTGCTCATCCCACTACAAGCGCCTTCAGAGAATGGCAACAGGCAGTCTTTTTTTAGGAAGGAAATGTGAATTGAATTCATTTAAAACAGCACCATTTTTACTGTATTTCATCAGTTCATCTAAGCATGGTTTAAAATTGGCTAGTCACATTTCCAAGGGAAAATGCAGTAACACTGTAAATGCATATAATACATTTAATATATGCTAGATGTGTGTCATACATATCGTAACAGACTCTCAGTCAATGGACACAGCCCTGCCAAGTTTTTTCTTCCTATTCATCTCTTTCTTAGGTTCCTTCTGTTTAGCACAATCCAAACCATCTTTCCTTTGCTCATGCACGTTATCCTTTTTTTCTTTACTTGAGGGATTTAATTTTGTCTGTCATTCTGGAAATATACCTGAGCATCTAATGACAGCACAAACCCAAACTGGTCTATATCTGCAGTAGTTTCTAAGGGCTAATGCAAGGTGCAAATGGGTGCTAGAGTCAATCTGAAACCAGCTCCTACATAATGTGTCCCCTGCCAAAGGCAGGACATAAGAAATTTTAATTTCTTACACTTAACTGTTTTTGCACAGTCCAAAGGTCAAGACATGCAATGTAAAACCCACAGCATTTACTGTGTTTCAAGGTGTTGAAAGTTCCCAAGAACACAAAGGAGATGGTCAGCTCCCTGAATGAAGGGACCTTAAGTTGCTGCCTCCAGAGGGGCAGAATGGCAGCTCTAGAAGCACCTGCATATGGCACATTATCGGTCTGAGATACTCAGGCAACTTATTTTTCACACAACCTGAGCATCTCTGAGTATTTTGTGCCCTAACCTTCTCAGCTGTACGAGGTATTATTTTATAGCAAGGAGGCTGACTCCCAAAGTGGGCAGGCCCCCACATGGCTGCCACGCCCTGCTGTGCCCAGACACCTTCTGCCCCTGTCCCTGCCTCTCCTCCCCAGAGAGTCTGTGTCAGCTGGGAGGGCAGCACAGCCCATCTCTGGCCAGCAGAAAGAACTCATCTAAGAGGGCTTGAAGAGCTCTGTCTGCCCTCTCTAAGACCCAAGGGTTGCAAGCATTTCGGCCTGAAAATCCTTCCTCTCTCCATTCAGGGCTGTCCCAGGGGAATCTCTCATCCATCAACTGTTTTTAGAGCAAGAAAGAGGAGAAACTGATTTCTCCTAATTATGCCCTTTTACTTGTATCACATTGGAACAATCAGAAATCATATTGTACTATCTCCCCCTTAAAGCCCTTCCTGCCTGAATATCCCTGAGCTAGATAAGAAAAATCCTCTGCAGTTGTGTTGGGACAAAACTGAGTGTGCTAAATAATTTTTTTTTTTTTTTTTTTTTTTTTTACCTTCATAGGCTTATTATGTGATAGCAAACTACACTGAAATCAGGGCTCAGTGTGGAGTAGGTTGCTACCATGAAATACCCAACAGAAAAAAGAAGCAACCCAAGCCACTGGCTGATTCTTCAAAAACAGAGCACAGCTTCCTCCTCTTATGCAAGATTAAGCTGCTTCTCCAGCTTTTTTTGGGCCAATTGCCACAGAAGCACGTCCTGGCTGGATCAGACTTTGGGTCTGCTCTTGGCATGAGCACCAAACCAACCCAGTCGTGTGCCTCCAAACACACAGATGTTCGAAGGAACCTGACTTCTGCTGAACTGCTTGAGCTCATCTCTAACAAACAGGTGCTGTGAGAACAAGAACAGTAATTGAGTTAATGTAGTGGAGAAATACAGTAAAGTGTTTTTTATCAGTCAGTTATATGATCCAGGCATATAATAAAGACAGAGTGTGACATAAAAAGGCAGGAAACTGTCCCTGAGAAGTATGAGCTAACCAATATTTGTTTAATAACTAGTATCTATTACATCATTTCCACTTACTGCAAAGCAACCTAATTTTTATTTAATAACTCTAGTAATTTGTCAATTTGCATTTTTATATTTTTTATTATGATTATTTCCAATATGTAAAACATTGCTTCACTTAAACATACTCTTGTCGTTATTTACAAATACTTTGTTCTCAACCTAATGGAAATTGATCTTTGCCTATTTTAAAATTATAATGATTTTTAAATACATTGTAAATGTTGTTTTCATAGTTTCTTTTAAAAAAAATTTTTGTTATATTATACAGTTTATTTTTTTCTTGTTTTAATTTTCTTTAGTCAGTATTAATATGCAATTTTTATGGAATATTTCCATTGTAATTAATTTACTTTCCATTAGTTCTAAGGCACAAATACCAAATGCATAATCACTGCCATGTTTAACTTAAGAACAAAGTGTTCACTACATAACAAAACAAAATGAAGAGGTGGGTAACCTCATGTTATTTTTAAGATTTTTTTTGCCCCCCGAATACTAAAAATGTCAAAATCTTTAGCTTCCATAGTTATAAGATTATTTTCCAATAAAATAACTACAATTTCTTTCCTTTTACTATGTTGCAGGGTACATAAGTAGGATTTTCACCAGGTTTCTTCTTTCCCCCCCCCCCCCCCAAAGTTCAACACACAGAGAATATTCTTGCCCTGAATGGTTTGCAATCCAATCAGAAAAAACTACATTAGGGTGCCAAATTTTAAATTTCACTGTGGTATACTCCTAATCCACAATACAAAAAAAAAAGAGAAAAAATACAGTGAACCAATTTTCCCATTTCAACAATGATATTTTTCCTTTAAATACTTTTAATTTTCTATTTTTCAAAATCAGGCCTCACATTCACAAACACATCAGTAAGTATTAGACCTGTGCATGTGCATAGGACAAACATGACTGCTGATTTTGGGGAGGGAGGGAAACATTGCTTTTCTGGTAATTCAGTGAAAAAAAAAAAATTGAAAGTGAAGTTTTTCAAGAAGGAGGTATAACTGGAAAGTATTTCTTCATGCAATTATTTTACCTTCCTATTAGGAAAGTAGCAGTAAAATTCTGAAATTCAATTAAAATAGTTTAAAAAGAAAATTACAATTATGGGGTCTCTATTATATCTGTTTCCAAAAAGAAGTATCCCAAATCTCAAGTTTTAAATACTCTCCCAAAGCCTACCATGACAATTAACACTGGGAAGAAAACAGGATCCTATTGACCATGTACAGAATTTCAAATTATGTCCACAGGACCTGAGTATTGCAACATTTTATGTCAGAATTTAATTATGGATAGTCTTAAACATATAGTGTGTCTCTACATAGATTTTGCCATGCACATATGTAGCTTCATCAAATGAAATACTAAAATTTAAATGCAGTGCCTAGAAAAAAACTGGTATTGAGAGCAGTCCTCCCAGTGAGAGAAATACCAAAACAAAGTGAGTATCCAGCCCAGTAGGAAATCTCTGTAGGGTAAAATGCTGTGATTGTTACTGAAATAAAAGATGGGGAATTTTACCATGGTGCAAAGCATGATAAGTTTTATTACTTACAAGTAGTAAGTCGTGTGAGTTCTAGTAGGGAGAAAAAAGCAGATCTGTGAAGCTGATGCATTCATATGAACAGTGAGAGGTTAAAAATGAGCATGCTAAATGGAACAAAAATAGTAACTGAGAAAAACATACAGAATCCCTAAGCAGATGCTAAGGAAGGCCTTTGAAGCAGTTAGTATAACTAAGTCTGAAACCAATAGGCTTATGCCTATTGAAGGACAAGGGTAATTGAAGGAAACAGTGATGAAGCAGGGAAGGAGACAGAAATAACCTCAACTGGGAAAAGATGATTCTATTAAAGTGGTCTTTATCCAACAACACATTCCTTGTGCTTTTATTTAAGACTGTCATACATCTTTCTCAAAAGACTTTCTCCAACTAATAAGTCCAAATCTACAGTGGGAATTTAGGCTCCTGGCAGAGTTTATGTTAACCCCCACACACACGTGGCTTGTGCTGACAGTGCTCCGCTCACTTGTTCCTCTCACCTGTGTGTATTCTCAAGTGGACCTTTAAGTGGTGGGATGTCCTGAAAGTTTTTCCACAATATGGGCAGTCTTTCATGGCAGAACCAAGGCTCCTGTCTCTCAGTAAAGCTGGCTGCTGGACTCCTACAGATCTCCCAGCTTCTTCTCCAATGTCTGCAACACAGAAATGTTCTCACATCACTTCAGCACATGTCAGAAGTTGTTCTCACTAAAACTGCTAACACAACACAAAGTTAAACATGTCAATACTACACCTGTCTATTTCATTCTTTAAATCTGACAGAATGCTGACAATTCATGTATTTTCTTGTTATTGTCTTAAATTATTTCATCTTTCCAATGATTTTAAGCAGCATATGGTACCTTTATATACTGAATTATACAAAAAAAGAGACAGCTGTGTCAGCAGCTGGTTTGATTTCTTTTTTCGCTTAGTTCCTGTTAATTTTTTCCCCAAAAGTTTGAGATTGTTGTTTTGTTGAATCTATTTCATTTATAAGTATTGTGAAAACCTGTAGGTTTTTAGAGGGAAAAAGTTTGCACCAGTGTATCAAAACCTAAAACGAGAATTGCAGTGACAGGGAGTCCAACAGTCTACACACATGTCTACAGTGTCTACACACAAAGCTAACCAACTTCCTCTGCAACTTCTCAGCATTGGAATTACAGCAGGCAACCT
Organism: Cettia cetti; assembly: GCA_013401135.1. Classification (NCBI taxonomy): domain Eukaryota; kingdom Metazoa; phylum Chordata; class Aves; order Passeriformes; family Sylviidae; genus Cettia; species Cettia cetti. The sequence goes on along the minus strand of VZUI01095933.1, from coordinate 88,837 downwards.
AGAGAGTGGCCCAATATCATGTGAAAAACAATGAAAATACTGGTCAGATGAGGGGGAATTCCATCTCCCTCTCACCCACAGCTCCTGAGTTTTCTCCTTCAGAGTTCACAGCTACATTTATTCTTTGCATCATAACACAATGGGTGAGACTCCAGGACACCTCTTCTCTCTCCTGATATAAAGAAACAGTCATTTCAGCCATCTTGAATGAAGTGCTTTTATCCAGGCAGGCAAGGAATAAAATAACTTACAAAAAACTGATATAAAAATTGCAAAAAAAAAAAAAAAAAAAGTAGGGCATTTTAAAAAAGTCATTATTCAAACCACACAAGGCTCATCCATCATCTTGTACATAGAGGGTCATGCAATATCACTATAAGCATCAATTCAATATCATTATAAGCACCAATTCATGATTTCACAAAACCCATGGCAAATGTTGAAGCTGTGACCTGGGTTGACACTCCTGGCACGTCAGGAGCAGGACACATGGACACAGCATCATACCCTGTGCAGAACTGAGCTATCTGGGTTAGATCCAGGTGGGGAGCACAGAGTTAAAACCTGCATGCAGAGTCTTGATTATTTCAACCATAAACTACTCACTAAAAATGTTTTGTCTTTACCCGTATGATATGTAACTAAAGCTGTCAGGAAACATAGTGCAGTTTACACAGCATTGCCTTTTAAATTGAAGTAATGGGACATAAGAAAGACTTAAATATTTGGCTCTAATAAAATTTATTCTCACAGTAGCAGAGGCCCAAATACCACATTTCTGGAGAAGGTAACACTAACAGGCATTTCAGCATGTATTATGAAATGGTTCCTCTAAACTATTTTGCTTAAAGCTGAAAGAAGGAGATGATAGAGCTATTAAATATATATATATGTATAAATGCTTATCTCAGTCATGTACGTAATCAAGCTATTACTACATTTCAAAATGAAAATATGATAGTTTTCACATCATATTCTTGTTTAACATTTTCTGACTGCTCTTAGACTGCAGAGTCAAAGCATAATATTTAAGTTAGAAAGCTAGTAAATGTCATTTTGAATTATCTTCAAGTACATAAAGTTGGATACTACAGGAGTCTATTTTGTCTTTGTCTTGTAAGTCAAAACATACATAGGTGTTTGTCTATAATTCCAATATCCCTAAAGAGTTTAGATTTTCACTGTTTTTACTCCTCAAAAGTTGTATATAATTATGGCATAAGCTTCTTTGGGAAAGAAAAATGAATTCCCGAGTGCAAAAAGATTTTTCTGAAGTGCAAAACATAGAATGCATGATGATAAACTGCAGGATTTTATTTTGGTTTTCAATAAATACTATACGAGCATTATAGATAAATATATAGATAAAGTTAACAAGCCACTCAGGAGGAATTTACAGAATAAGTCTACTAGCTATGTTTTGCTATATGTCACTCTAAATGATGGCCTGTTATCCATTTGCCTTTTATCTTTCTATCTAGAATATGTGTGGCCCAATAAAAAAGAATAAATTTGTAAGATGAACAGCTCTCTGCAGATTTAAGAGTCTAATTTTCACTTTACACAAAATTGAATTTTTTCAAGGGAGCAGGACGATGGAGTTTACTCTAGCACTAATCCCTCTGAAAAAGCAAACTGAAAACAACAATGAAGCAAAGAAAGATGTGGGTGGTCTGAAGAGTTCTCTTTTAGATTTAAGTAGACATACAGTAGGTAGCTCCAAAGGCTTTACTCCAACAGGGGCCTTACCTTGAAGGATTTTTCTTCCCACAGTGAAAGCATTCCTAAGACTTTAAAGCTGGGCTGAGGGGTTTTCTTTTGAATTCCTCTGCCTACAAAGCCCACTGAAGCGCTGGAGGCCATCACTACCTGAATGAGCAGCTTTACATCTAAGTTCTTTTATTTCAAACAATGAAAAGATATGTTCAAGGCTTCCGACTCTCCCCATCAAATGCTAACCCAGCTTCTTACTAGGGCCCCATTTTGGCACATTGTACCTCTTTTTCAAAGCACTTAAGTTTAAAATGTGCTTAACTTTAAAATGTGTTTAAGTCTCTCTGACTCTGCTACCGAGGTTTCTTGTACTGAGTCTCTCAAAAGTGATCTGTAGAAACTAAGGATGAAAAAAGAAGAGACTGACAAGAAAAAAAGTTAAGAAGCAAACTGAAGAATACAGACTATGCTAACATCAGAATATGTTTGGAATGAAAAATCCTCAGCTTCACCAACAATCATGTATTCTACACCTCTGATGTTCCCCCCTTCTCCTGTTATTGAAAGCGCCTTCACAAGCAGAAACTCTCAGCTCTGTTAAATTGTGCAAAAATGTAGCAAAAAGTAGTTTTACAGATCTGCACAATTAGGATTTGCCTCCACAAATTAATTTATGATTTACTCAGGATTTGAGCTATGGTTTTGGGGGCTTCTCAATTCTGAGGATAAAAGATCAGGAAGGAAAGAGAGCAGTTACTTATCTTACAGCCATTGTGGTTCCCTGAGTTATGTGGTCTATATGATGTGCACTTGATGCACGTGGGATTACACTGCTTTTTTTACTATCCACTTCCATTACAGGCAGGTCGGTATCCTGAATATCTTCCTGCCCATCCCAACCTTTCCTGATTAAAGTGCAGGAAATAAGAGACTAAAGTATGAGATAGATGTACATACCAGATGTGAGGCTTCCGAACCTTGCCTCTGAACTTACTTTCACTTTATAACTGTCTGTTGACAGCAGAAGTCCTGGACAGAAATATGAAAAGCAACACTGAGTTCTAAATGTGAAACTGGTCTTTGTGCCAGTCTAAGGGCAAGGAACAGCTGTGAGTCCCCAGCTGCTCCATGTGCCATACCTGCTGGGCAGGCAGAGAGTGCTCCCTGACACTGGGCACAGAGGAATCCAGCCACAAGGCAGCTTCTGGGGAGGAATGACAGGGACATCTCTTGCATACCACGCCTCAGCTGCTCTTAATGTGACTTTGCCCATGTTCTCAGGGGTTGAAAGCAGGAAAGAAAGCTCACTTCAATATCCGTATCCGAAGGTGGTGATTAACTGCATAACCAAAGAGCCAATGTGACCAAAATGTGAACAAATTGATTTGGCGTGCAGACTGAAATTAAAATTAACCAGTCCCTAAGATCAGTATTTGAGGGATTGCCCTTCTTCAGACAGATGCCCAGTTCTTAGGAGAGGAGGGCCTAACAGCCACCACTCCTCATCTAGCAGAGAGATCCGGCTGGTTCCACATCCCTGCCACAGACAGAAAGGAAGTTTCCACAGAAATTGATAATCCAAACAGTTTTGGAGGCAGGAGCACTTTTACAGTAGAAGGTTAAAAGAAAGTGAGAAAGACACCAGCGAACCCTTTTTTGCAGTCAGTATCTTACTGCTGGTTATCAGAAATGGTCTAGCCAGAAATGAGCCATGGCCACGGCTGGCAGTGCCCTCAGCACACAGATACAGATGGCACAGAGAATTGCCAACTTCAGTGGATATTGCCAGAAAAGAGAAGACAAACTTAGATGGACCTTGAGTCTATGCACTCAAAGCAGAAGATATCTAGGCAGTCATATGAGAAGCAAAAGGAAACAAATTCTTTGTGATTTCCATATATGTTCCATACGACTGGTCCACCTGTCTGGAATGAGCCCATAAACATGATTAGAATAGGGTGGATTGCTTTAGTAAAAAGAAAAATGTTTTCACTTGGTTAGGCAGCAGCACTGACTTCAGTCAGTTTGACTTTCAGCCAAACACTGAAAGGAACATCTACATACATGTCCCATAAATTTCACCAGAGTGTTTATTTGCTGCGTGTATGTGAAGGTGCAGGGAGGCACCAAGAGGTGCTTTCATGTTCAATGGAGCTAAATTGCAGCCCTCATGAAGACTAAATCATCAGTGAAGTCAGTTGGAATTTGACGACACAAGGTTAGCCAAATTAGCCAAAACCAGGCAATCACATGGAAAAGGTAATCAACTCACAAAATAGGTAATCAGACTTACAAGTATGTGTTTGCTGTTGCACAATTTTCGACACTATTAAAGAACCCTTTGAAAACATGGCCAGAAGCGTTTAAATCTGTACATAATCCCAGGTTTTCATGCATTTCTGAAACACAAAATGTTTGTAGTTCTTCAAGCCTGTCTCTGAAAGTTAATGAAACCTGGTGCAACGAGAAGTGGTAGTGACCACAACTATTTTTTGATGACCTATAAACCACCCAGATTAGCCCATTTTGTGGAAAGGAAATCTAATGTCAAAAAGGAGCTAGAAGATATTCACTGTGTTAATCCTGTCACTGCTGTCAGCTTCTTGCAAGTATGCCTGAGCTCAACCACCTCATTCCCTGGGAAGCAACATAGAATATGCCAAGTTTCTGGGAGAACCAGCTTTACCTTTCTTGCCTATTCCTAAGAGAAAGCTTCAATAATACTGAAAATAGTGGAAAATAGGAATATAATTAGAGATATAATTAATCATATTTTTCTAGCTACCTGAAGTAGCTTCAATTAGTATCATCTGATGTAAATGAGAACAGAATCTGGCCCTATGCTCATAATCTGAAATTAGAACCCTATTAGTGGATGTCACTACACTTTTTTGCTAGTGAATTTCATGGTTTAAAATGAAGGTTTCTAATATTACTAAATATTACCGTTACATTTTAGGCCTCTGGAAAGAGTTTCAAATGTCTTAGGTCAGGAACAACTTGCTGTCTCTATTGTTTCATCAAGGATTTAGGTTTTATAATGACCATATAAGGGAATCTTAAACTGTTACTATGGATTGGCAGAGAATTTATTTAAACACAGAGCTATTTTAGAAGAGAATTGGAAAGGAGGCCTACTAGTGAGAAAGAAGCATTCAGATTGTTTGTATTATTAGAAATAAACATTATGCAAAGGTTCCACTGGTAAATAAAAAGATACCACGTCTGACATGAGAATTCCCTCTTAGCCTTCAGAACCACACAGACAAGAAAGAAGCACAGACTGCCCTCCCTCTGTTAAAAGTTAGTCACTGGCAGAGTTAAGCTTAAAATACAGTTTAAATTGAACTGAAGTGAAAGGCCCAGAACCATTTGTATGAGGCAAGACTTGCAGCTTGTAGAAGTGAGCAAATGGCAGTCACAGCCAACACCTTGGGCTGCAGGGGAGTAGCTGGGTGTTCTTTCAAGCTCAACAGGAAGGGAGCCAAAATATTGTAAGCAATTTCTTAGTAACTGGTGATGCGGTGGCTGCACACACACCTTAAGCCCTCTCCTGGAACACCACACACTCAAAGACTGGTGCCTTTCACACCCCATGTGTTCAAAACACTTTGCATGGCTGTGCTGTACGAATGCAGTGCTGAGTACATCTCAATGCTTTTCATTGTGGTACTCTGAGACACATGCAAAATCTGTATATACAGCACAGAGACATTATTGGAACACTTAAATTAAGATTTTGCTAATCACAAAATGTTTCTTATCCTCTTCTTTTCATTTCAATCAAATTCCCTACAGAGGTTTTTTTTTTCTTCAGTTCTTAGCAGTCTTACTTTTCAATTTTTTCTAAAATTTTAAAACCTTTTAAGATAATCAGAGATCAAACACAGTTTCTGAGTACATCATTTTAGCTGTTTCATTTCTTTGAAGAATTGTGTGACCAAAAGACATAGAAACTCAGATTTAGCACTTAAAACACAAGGTTGTTTACTTACCATTAGCTGACAGAGCTCAGTTTTGAGCATGGTGAAAAAAAAATTTTGAGAGAATATTTTTTTGTATGAGACCTCTTTAACTGTTTTGTTTTGGGTTTTATTTTAAGAAAGAAGACATCTTAAGCACCTTACAATATCTTTCATTTAACAGTTGGCAGAAGGAAACTCCCAGATGAACACTGGTCTGTGTCTTTCTCTTTAACCAGCTGAGTGATCCAAGCTTTTAATAAAGCTGTTCCAATTATTGTAAAAGTCATCTAGTACCTTATAGCCACAAATATTGACAGTTTATTGCACAACGCATTCATGGCATTTGAAGGTCACATCATACATAATACATACACTTTTATAAAAGTGTCTGGAACAAAGAGATACATGATCAGCAATTACATCTTACCATTCAAGGGTATGATTTTATACTTATTGAAAATGAAATACTATGAGAAATGCAAATTGTTAATAAAACACAAAATAGTTCATTTTCTGTATTTATTGTTTTATTAATCAGCAGTACCAAGTTCAGTTGTAGAAAATCAATGGAATGCCATTCATGCCTCAAGAAGATTACAGTTAAATATTGTTATCCTGCAAACCATCACACATATTTGTAGCTCAGCATGAGAAGAAGTAAGGTTCAAATTTTAATCTCACTACTGTACACCTCTCTGGCCCCACAGAGTTCTATGTAACTTCAACACTTACATTTGAGTCAGGACTTCACCATATTATTACAATATTAGCTTTCATAAAAATGAATTGGAATAAAACTTTAAAGAGTGCTGAAGATTTTTTTTTTAAATATATGCACATGCAAGCATATCAAAGTTCTTCAGTTCTTCCAGTGCCCCTAACTTAAAGCCATTCTGAAAACCACACACATATGCACAAATGGTGGAATTAAAAGTTACAAGTTTCAATTTATTCAGCCAGACCTGTGCCCAGGCCTTCAATGAATCCAGGGGATATCAGAAATACATAGAGCAGAGTCATGGGGTGCTTGTTCTTGGTTAATGAGTCTTCACTTTTTTGGTGTTACTACTAGCTCCTGGAACCAGCAGCTACCTAATGAGAGCTGAGCTAGAGGCAAATGACCATGGATCACTACATTGTTCCCCACTGCATTACTGCCCCAACACCATTTTTGGCAGGTTTTTTTCAAAATTGCAGAATACAAAATCTTCTTTCCAAAGCTCTTAACATGCAAAACTCTTCCACCATCCAACCCCTTCACTGTTTTTTCAGATCTGCTACTCCAAAATCATGAGTTTAAAATCCTACTTCCTTAACCTGATTGTATAGGTGGAAGCAGTTCCAATCCCAAATCACCTAGTTTGTCAGGTGGTTCCTGGAATTCCACTAGACTTGTGTAATCTTTCTGCAGGAAAAGTGGAAGCCTTAGAAGCGAATTTACTTTGCTGTTTATCAGAATGTCATTTATCTAGCTTGTGCTAGTTCTTACTTTCTTCACCTGAGCTGTCAGGACACCCACTCTTCTGTCCACAGTGTGTGTCATCACAAGCAAAACAGCTTTTTGGCCTTTTGGACCAGCAACATTGGGCTTAAATACATACTCATGGATCATTCCTTGGTATTTTGCCAATGGTCTTTGCCATCTACCCTCAAAATTTGCTTTGGTGTCAAATTGTACTTCTGACATCAAGGTTATTTCCCCAACCTTTCATATGACTTACTTTGTATGGCTTTCCCCTCCCTTTCTTAAAACAAGCTTAGAATATTCTGGAGTTTTACCAAAAGTTTGTGTGAACAGCAGTCTGTGATTTTCAGCAGTTTTCTTACCCAAACCCTTGACTCACCTGGGTTAGCTTTGATCCTGTCACCTAAATTTGAAATGGGCACTTGATTGCTGACCAGAGAGAACAAAGTCTTTCCAAACTTCATACAGATTGTATACTGCTTTTGGACAAAATTCCAGGGGGGAATCTAAGCAGAGAGGCTATCCAACTGGACCATCTTTTGGATTTGTACGTGTTATTTGTAGGCAGGTGTTCAGGTACCAGATGGCCTTAAAACCCATACTAAGGTTATAGCAGCTTCTACAAGCTGTCTGCATCATATTCCCATCTCTGAGATTTGCAGAGTGGCTACATGGAGCTTGATAAACACTTTTACCTAGCATTGCTCTCCTGATGCCAAGGCTAGATCAGATATCCAATTTGGGAGAGTTGCCTTACAGTCCCTCTTTAATTAAGTACTCCTGATCTCCCACTCCTGGGATGGATTGCTATTGCTGATTAAGCTCCAGAAGGAAGGATCTGTGGAGGCAATTTCATGAGGGAGAAAATGAAGTTGCTAGCTAATCAACTAAAATAACCATTAACTGGACTTCTGTGAATGAATATGTTGCCTTCTCCTTGCTTCCATACTTACCCTGTTTCTTCCACGTTAGCAGCTGCACAGCCCTACAAACCAGAGGGGCAAGGGTTGCTTCACCATGACCTCTATCTTGTTCCTGAAACACTTGTGGGACAAAAAGAGCCATTTAGTGCAGTATGCAGGCTATACAATGAAGGAAATCCAAGGTGGTGTCAGTAATCCATAGGAAAAATGATGAATCTGAGAGCTCTGTTGAATCTTTCTTCTCTAGATTCTTCTCATGTTCCCAATAAGGCAGTCTCTGAGACTCTAAGAAGTGCAAACACCCATCTCCAAATAGTTTTCTAAACCACTGATATTTTTCTAAATCTTTTGAGTACTTGTATAGAAATATTTATTAATTACACTAGCGAAGTTTCACCCTCAGTTTCTGAGTTTAAAAAAATCCAGAAAATTTTTTTTTTTTCAAGTGAGAACCACAGACCTGCCTTCATTATAAGTAGCTCTCAGAGCGTCAGGTATCATTGGGTAAGTTCTGGTTGGGGTATCATTGTTTAAGAAAACCCTTTTTCATTATTATTATCTCATCACAGAGCAGAAATATCATCCCAAAAGTGCCAGTAGCAGGTCATCAGATTTTATAAATTTCATTCTACTAAAGAAAAGTATAAATTATTTAAAATGTTGCAGGAATGTCTTTCTGTGGACACCAGCAAGAAAAAAAAAAACCAGCAAGAAAAAAAAAAAAAAAAAAAAAAAAGAAAGAAAGAAAAAAACACAAAAAAACCCAAAAGAATGAAGCACTTAAAAAGAACTGTACAGGTAGCTAAATTACTAATTTACCCCTCAACAAAATGAGAAAGAATTAAAGACTGTCATTCCATTTACAGATAACTGATAGGTGCTGACAGAGCCTCTAAAGAGTGAATAATGCCATGGTGTGTGTTACAACATTTGGACTATGATATGAGAGACTTTTCCAGAATCTGTATTTTCTTACTTTTCAATTTTCAGTGCTCCTTTCAAACAAAATGACCACTTTGAGCTAATACAAATACTTTTGTAAATAATTTTTCTCCCATTTAACTTCTTTGGTACAAGCCACTTGAGGATAATTTCCAACTTCTTTATCCATTTCATAAAAAAAAAAAAAGCTGTACTTGAATAAATACTTACAAGCAACTCTAAACTGCTGAATCTACTTTACTAGCACCCTTTTTCTATAAATAAAATATGTTAATTACATGAGTTTTGCTGTAATGGAAAAATATTGATTAAATTCGTTACACTGAGTCTTGAGAAGGGATTCTTTAACTCTTTGGTATAGGTTTCTTCCTGTTTTAAGAGTGTACTGTGAGAATACTGAGAACATGAAAATATCTGAAAGGATTCATTAATTTTTTTATACTAATTTATCTCAAAAAAGTACATTTCTAGGTCAACTCATATCCATGTTTTGTAAAATAGTACATGGGTATCATGACATGCAATTTGTGAGCTATAAAAATTCTGAAATGCTGCCTATGGAGCTGATCTATCAATAATCCAGTTTTCCTCTTCTACTATGAAAATATAATTTTTTTTTCATGTGAATTACTCTGGTCAAAAAAAAAAAAAAAAGAAAAAAATATTTTGAATGCTGTCCTCTGATTTAGCTGAGCTTGTGGCAATAACTGGTTTAGGCATAGGCTTCAGTATGCTGGAATGATCCTGAAACTAATTTTGCATGTGTTGGAGTTGGACCGTGGCCATGCACGTCAGTATGCTGGAACAGAGTTATCTAAATCCTGAGCCTTATTTTACATGTGCTGGTGTTGGACTGTGGCCCTGCAATCTTTTAGGTCTCCATCTGTAGCTATCAAAGCCAGGGTGTGCCCAGCCACTCGCTACTGCTCACTGCCTTCCCTCTACAGAAAACTCCAGGCTCACAACCACCCTTCCCCACACTGGAGTAACCAGGAGCTTTTCAGAGTCCTGGCTGGCCTCAGCAACCTTTCTCTAAAGCCTCTGTGCTGCCAGGACCAGCCTTTTGCAGTGCATCTCACTAGGATCCTAGGTGGTTATCACATCCCACATCAGTGATGAGAAATACCAACCTCTTGGGCAGGTGTTTCCTCAGATTCAGCACAAGCTCCTTTCTCAACATCAGGTAAAACAGCCCTCTCATTTTTCAGCAAGCTATGGAGAACACAGTCCCACAATCAGTTTCCCAGTTTCCCAGCCTGAGTGTTTTCCCTGCAGCCATCAGCCAAAGGAATATGAAGTCCAGAAAGTCTAATCCAAGAGCTGGTGATTGTTTTCTCCTGGGGAAGTGGACAAGAAAAGATCAGGCACTCTGAGGCCACAATACAAGAAACCCTGGCTGTGCACCAGTCTGGAATTCCAACCCAGGGCAGTAATGGGGACTGAGCAAAGCAAAGTCACTATACGAGGTCCTTATCACCCCAAGGTGAACTGGTAACCTCCAGGGACATACAGGCTGATGGCAACAATGTACAAAGTTTTTGCAACTTTGCTTCTTCTGCTTACTTACAGCTCCTCCAATTAATCCACCAGTAAATACATATTTTAATCCATCAGGAGCACCTATAAAATTAGGAGATGATCCAGACTGGCTTGATTTGCAAACATATTACCCTACCAGAAATTCTGTCTCTATGGAGCTCAGCAATCTGGGGAAACAACTTCACATTAAGGTCAAAATTAGAAATTTGAATGAAGATCAGGGATTCTTCTCTGTCTGGACAGACAGAAGTTTTCTTACTGTCTGCCTTAGAGACAGAGAAAGACTTATTTTAGAAGAAGGAGAGTTGTTCTATCTCTTAACTTATTAGCAATGCACTTTCTTCAAATTCCAACAGCAAAAGAAATTCAAAACCCAGGTAGTCTGCATGCACGGAAGCACCTTTTGTTTAATAAATAATTCAACCATGTATTCCTTTTTAATTTAAAAACGGTCTGACTGAACAGTCAACAGAGTGAACTAAAGTTGGCAAAATACAGTGTTGAAAAATTAAAAAGTGTATTCAAGGCCATATTCATTTGCTTCACTTCTCATATACTGAAGAGACAGGCTGTGCTGAAGTTCTAGCTTTTTTCTTTTTCTTTTAAATTATACACATTGAGTCACATGATGCTCACTTGCCTTTGAAAGCTGCCTTGCCCTGGAATTAGTCTTTCTCTCTTTCTGTTGCTAGTACAGCAGCTGCTGCTCCGCTACCTCATGAACATCATCAGAAATTCAGCCAAAATGTTCTCACAAGCTTCTCTGCCATCCCTGTGAGGGCCAGACTTAAACTATCGACCATCTTGGAAAACAGAAATGCTGGAAAACCTTCTGGAAATATTCAGATCATCATCAGATTGATGGTCCCTTGTATCAATAACTGTATAGTGAGGTACAGGAAACACATCTGGCAGCAAAAATCTGCAGATACTGATGCATTGAAATTCTTCCCAGGAGTGAGTTTGCAACAGACAAATGAGTACAAAACACTCAGGATCAGTTGAGTGCATTTGGTAGTGACATATAGCATTATCTTAAATATGAATTCACAGGCTCACTTTCTGTAAAATAAAATTCTTAGCAGTAAGCAGCTAAGAATAAGAAAGAAAAAAGCCAGAGTCAACTCTTACACAGCCTTCTGTACCACAGTTTCAAGGAATTTCTTGAATGTTGGAGCAGACAGAAAGCAAAAATTCTGTGGTGAAAACTCCTTATTTCAGTTTTCTGAAGATGAATCTGTTCCCCCACACATCCCAAAGCAGAAGCAGGTACTTAATGGCTTCCTAACACAGAGCAGCCTTTAAGCCTCCACTCTGCTGAGTGTTTGATTCCCTTCACTCCAAACGGCTTTCCCAGGTTATTCATCCTTTCTGATCAGCACCTTCTGGAGCAATGACCATTCTATAACCACCAGACAACAGCCACCAACATGAAATTCCCAGGCTGATAATGCTCACATGACATTAAATGCTAACACAAGGAAATCTTATCTCAGAGAGGTCAGAATGCAGGAAAGAAGATCTTTATTGGAAAGGAGAACAGGGGAAACCTAACCCTTACAAAGTAACATTGCCTTTATAGAAAATGACTTGGCAATAAGATCTTTCAAAGTGGACATATTTCTTTAAAACCCATTTTGGACCCTCTGGATGACAGAAATGAGTCACGTTTAGGAGACAGAAGTCTCACAAGTGCATCCTGACTATTACACATCTTATGGAAGAAGAGCAGGCTTTCTTCAAATTTTCCCTATTCTGAACATTAGTACAATTTCCTACAATATATAGGATGAAAACAGCAACCAGACCAGAGACATTTGTACGGGTAGGAAAGTTTCAACATCTTCCATTGCTCTGTCCAAAATAGATTGCTGAATCTGACAAAGTATGAACAAATGCATCAGTGTAACTACAAAGATTTAGACACAACTCCTCCAGTGCAAGTCAGAGAATCTTCAGGTTCTAATTTTGGACGATTACTGGCTTGCACTGACACACTCTGCAATAAGTACCATGTCAGAGAACAGACTGATTTAAACCCTGAGAATGCAGGCCCCTGCATTTGTGCAGACATGTTTCCATGCCTTTTCAGGATGGTAGTAGTGGGAGCCACTCCAGCAGCCTGGCAAGCCCACGCAGAATTTGGTACATGACAAACTGGCTCGCACCAGATTACATTTGAAAGCTGTCTACAGTGGGACTGGCCAACCTAACAACTCATGCATGGGGTAGAGGAAAGGTGAATGGCAGCATAAACTGGTCAAATGAAACAAATAATTCTAGCAATTTTACTAGTAGTGCTTCTTTTCTGGCAGAAAATTCTACAGATATGTGTCCAGTCATGAGGATCATAGATATCTGTTTCAAAAGAGATTCTGTTGACTACTGGGCAGTGGAGCTTGCTGATAGATGCTGAAATATTATAATAAAGGGTAAACAAACAAACAGTATCTCCCTACTGCTGCCACTTTTTCATCATAGAACTGCAGGAGAGTAGCACTGTATATTTAAAAGAAACAATGATGGGAAGATGCAACTTCCAAAAGGCTGCTCAGCTACCAGACAGGACACTGAGGAGGGTTGCAGACCTGTGGAACTGATTCCAGAAAAGAATTGCTGGATAGTCCATCATCTGCAGTACTGCTCCAGTGAGTGCTGTTCACCAAACAGCAACATACTTCCTCCCTGTGTTCTAGGGTTCTTTTCAATTAATATTTGTTTTAGTTATGTTGAATCACTGCTCATCTACTAAGATATTATTTGATTTAAAAAAAGAAAAAAATCCTTTCTTCTTGGTTACATTTTCACACAGGTTTTTTGAAGTAGGAGAGTAAACACACAGTCCCTATGATGGCAATTTCCATTCATAGTTTGACAACTAAATGCTGCGATGTTACTTGAAACTCCTGCCTCTCATCTTTCAATTTTTCTTTAGGGAAAAACAGCACAGAAATATACTCTGCCATCTATTTGGAAAGATGCAGATATAATCCACCTATGATGATGCAATTTTTGTAACTAAGACTGTGATCCAAAACAGCAGCATGATCTACATTTTAACCACAACTATTACGATAAATAAAACCAAACAGGGAGATTCTTCACATATTTATATTAATTCTGATAATGCTCGGCAAGATTTCTGGCTGAGAATGCTTTACATAAGTAATCATTATTGAAAAGCTTCTATGAAAAATATGTATCTTAAGACTGTAGTCAAAGCAGAATTATAGATAGGAGAGGGTATGCATCCAGATCTTTCTTTGTTTTTCATCTGTGGTGCAGAAGGA
>VZUI01095933.1:42500-70000 GCA_013401135.1 Cettia cetti | reverse complement strand
ATTAGCACATCACCAATGTGCTCCTGTTTGGCATGTGTTTTATGCCCAATACCCTACTCTGGCACATTAACAATCTGTGTATTCATTTATCAGCAGTACATTTTGAATTGTATATTTATGGCACAGTGCACTTTTCATAGCTGAAAATTAATGAACATGCCTCTCTCGTAACAAACAAGCACCTGTGCTGCATAGTTAGTAATCGGAAACAGATTTATTTTTATTAGTGTATATGTGGGCAAAATTTTTATTTTTTTTTAAACTATGGTATGCTAAAAGCTTGATTATAAGAGCATATTCTGCCAAAGGATATCTTTGTTTTATAAACTTCTCCTTATAATTTCTGCCTGTAATATTTTCTTTTCAGATTTAGTGATAATGCCTTCATATAGAATGTAATCATTTGTTTGCAGAGCATACTTGTCTTGACAAATCAAGTTCTGAGCTGTTGCCGACCACGACTATAACAAAATGAAAATCCACAAGTAATGAGGAAGATAGAACTGACTATTTAACCATTTCAGCTAAGGAGCACTTCCCAAATATTTTTTCATAGCATTCAGAACTCAAATCAAAACCTGTATTACCTGAATCAGTTTCTACAAATTAATCCTGGAGAGGAACTCTTCCTGTTTCACCAGTTTTCCTTTTGATTATTTAAGCACAGAGTCTACCCCAGAAATCAAGGAAATCTTTGAAATAACAAAACCCATGTATACAACTTGAAACATGCTCCTGGCCTTTAGGTTTAATCTTCATTTAGCTTCCTACCTGCTGCAGCTCTAACAGTCCAGGAATCTGTTCCAGCACCATAAAAAAAGTACAGTCATCCTAGTTAAGTCCACAATATCTTACTTATTTACTGCTGAGTGTAAATATCTCCTGGCAGTGTCTTCACACATCTGTGGATCGTTGTTTCCTCTGTGGCTCCTTCTTAGCCTGTGGCCTGATGACTTTTTGGGGGTTAGAAATTTAAATGGAAGAAACAAAGAGAGTCTTTCATCCCCCAGCTATAACTGAACTAGACCTGTGTACCACTCAGCACAAGATGCTTCAGCTTACACCAACTCCTGTAATGTCAGAGTCAAATAAAAACCAAAACCTAGTCATTGATAATGGTGGCAAAAGGAGTAGCTTATTCATTTGTACTTCACAGAGTGTCTATGTGGAAAACAATCCCAAACTATGAAGATAATCAAGTATTTACAGAGGTGTTAATTTGGGAGCCTCCATTTCATTTTAGTCGACCACAACTTCAAATCCGAACTTGAATATAGACTCTTTCATTGAGCTCTTTAATCAAATTCATTTGTAAATTAAGCTACAAACAACCTGTCAAAGCCCATTAAGACACCTGAACAAAACTCTCCTGGAGTATGCAGTGTACACCACCACGCAGTATAGCACATCAAGCCTCAGATCTACACTGCTCTTCTGCAGACATGTTGGATGCAAACATCCTTTTCAATGGCCTACAGCAAACATAGCCTCCTGTTCACGTACAAAAATGGAAATACTAACGTAAGAATGTATGAATGCCAGAAAATCTAGCCAAAAAAATATTTCTTTTCATTCATTGAACTGTTGGCCATCTTGCTAATTTTCATTATATATCCCGTATGAGTTTTACAGTCCCTACAACCTTAAGAATATACCCTGTATGGAGGAAAAACCAGCATTATTTTATCAGCCATTTATCTCATTCCGCAGAAATATCAACTTCCAAAGAAGTCTGTATTTCTCAGTATATCTAATATAAAGCTACCTATTAAAAATAAAACACATTAAGAAAAAGCCTGACATATTTAAATAGTGTGTAACTGCAACAAAAATTCTGTTGAAGTAAAAATCATAGCTGATGCTGAAGCTCTGCAACCCTGACCTCCATCAACAGGCTTGACATTAATTGTCAAATCAGTTCTTTCTCTTGCCTGGCTATGGGGAGGGTAACTTCTTGCAGTCACGCCCAGGAAAAACACCCCGCTCAGCTCATTCACAACCTGGGCCACCAGACACAGAAAATCCTCCTAGTACCCCATAATAGCTATCCCATTTCCTCATTCCAAAGGTGTCCAAGCTCAGAAACCGACCGACTTCCCAGCAGAGGACCAAAATGGGAAGGGAGCAAAGTTTTCCCTCTCTGCTGCTGAGAACTGAGTGTTGCTGTTCACAGTCCAGGCAGAACACAGCGTGGTGTCAGAGCTGAGGTTTTGCTTAGAGCTCAGTGAGTCCAGGAGCAGGGTTTGGGAAACTTATGTGCTTCATGAGTTGTGAAAGAGTCCCTGAGTTAAACACAGCGGGGTTTTCTGAACACAGAAGCTGGGAATGGAAGTAACGTGGAAATTTTGGACTCTTTGGGGAAACATGTACAAGGCATGCCTCACTAATAACTCACTATGAACAAAGGCAAAATGTTCCTCTGTGTCAGGAATGATATCTTCTCAGTTTGGCCTTTTAATACTGATGTCAACAGAAGCCCCATCCAATTTTAAAGGTAGAACATGTTTCAGTAATTTTTACCACAATTCTCTACTATATTTTATAGCAATAATGCTGCTACAGCTATGATGATCTAAGGACATAAGCACAGCAGAATTTGAAGTAACAGCTTATATTAAAACCTTAACTACCACTAAAACAGCTAACATAACCTGGAAAAACAGGTATGTATTTCAGGTACACATTTTTTTTCAAGAACAGAGCAAGCAAAAAACCTCCAGCTCAGTTACTGAAGTCAAACTCAAAACAATTATTCCCAGTCAATGCTTATATCATATTTAATAGTGTTTGTTGATCTGAGGTTATTTTTACTGTTTAAGAAACAATTTTAATATTTTTTTTAAGGAAAAAAATGTTAAGGAAATAACTTAATTACTTGTCTTAGTTTTCAAAATATCCATTATAGCAAACACAGAAGCACTGAACTCCATATGCCTTTGGGGTAATTCTGCCATGGGCAACACTGTGCTGTTGTGGTGAAGGGCAGACCTGTAAACCAACACAAGTCTGTCCTGCACCTTACAAATGTTGTGATAAAATGGAAATTTATTAGAAAGGTCACTGTCAGAGGCTAATCACAGTGGGAATCTAACCATGGTGCTACTGATGACTCAACCCCTGACAGTCATCCTTCAAAACCTCCTTCACCATGCATTTCTGAAAAAAATATGGGTTTGTTGACACACCTTTAAGTGCTGGAGGATACAATGAGTAGCTGAAGAAAATGGAGAATTTACTAAGTAGAGGTAATACCATGTTTTTGTAGTGATATTTCTGGATACTTGGGTGCAAAGATATTTTTTACAAAATCCTCTAATTCATAAGTAAATAAATTTGTTATTAATTTAAAGAAGAGTACACTAGAAATGGTTTAGGCCAATAAAATTTAAAAAGCTGAACTCTCCTTATCCAAAGGCCAAAAGGAATCCTGCAAGGTTTGCATAGTCCAGTCTTCTGATAACTGCCCACAGGAAAAAAAAAAAAAAGCACTGTACAAAACTTGCACTATCTCCAGTATGAACTTACTGTTAATTGAAGTTTTGATAACTGATGATAAAGTGTGAACTGCTTCATCTACCACAAACTCAGACAATATTATTTGGGTGCAGTTTGGAATGGAAACCATCTACTAACATGTTTAAATATTAAAAACCTGAGGGGAGGGGTTCAGCTCATTCTCCCTGAGCTCAACACACCACAAACCACGGCACTGCCACCATTCAGCTCTTGTCCACAAATATTCATCCAACAATCTCAACACATGCAACAAAGAAAGCTCATCTGTACTTTAGAGCAGCAGAGACTGGAGCAGATAAAGACAACATTACTTGCCAGGGCTTACAGAAATGTTTGTGGAAGCAAGAATCTCATTTCATTTTGCTCCCAGTCCTATCCCTGCCCCATGACATCAACAACAACCTTGAAGTCGACTACAGTAGACCTAAATATTTAAAGCCTTATGTTCAACTCATTTCAGCACATATGACCTGACAGATTGAAGGACAAACATCACAGGTAGAAGCTATCACACAAATCAATACTACTGTGCCACTGCATATAGAAGAAAAGCACATTGCAAGACACTTGCAAAGTTACGCTAACTGAAATATTTATAATTGCAGAGTGGACTGGACACAAATGAACATCTTATTTAAAAAAAAACCAACAATCCTTGTTCACAGGCTGTGGTGCAGGTATGAGCTGATGGACCTCTCTATGACCTTGTTTTCTAGTTCTTTCTAAGGTTTCCATTTTCTTGCTTTCATCAAGTACCTCTCTTTGTTCTGAAACACTTCTCAAGGAACTTTTATTGCAGTAATTCCCAGTGCTGGGAAGTTCATCCACTGGCAGTGGTTAAGTGAGAGCCCCAGTAAACATTGCTGTTGCATCACAGACCAGGGAAGGACATTTATGACTATTTCATTGCAAGTCATGAAAAACAGTAATCCTTAAAATAAATTCAGAGAACTTTAAAACACAGAACCTTCTAGGTGGGACAAGTACAAACTACCCAAAGGGTTAAGTTTTTCAGAGCCCAAATTTGGGTTGGGATGACAAAAGAGGGAGAGCTTTTGAGTTTATCTTCAGATAAAATTCGCAAAGGGCTTATTATTTATCACATAAACTTAAACATTTTTATCTTAATAGAATGCAAAGTCCAACAGAGGTTGTAGCAGGTATGTTTACACAGGCACCTTTCACCTGTCACAGGGACAGAAAGCAACAATTATTGAAAAGAATTTGAAAGAACAGACAGTTAGAAAACAGAGAAAGGAAAATGGTATCAAATTGAAACCGCATGGACAATTTACGCTTAAAGAATGTAATTACACAAACTAAATAATGGGAAATTCTCCTTCTGAGAAAAACAGGGCATGGTCTTTAGTCTGACAAGTGGCCAAACATGTTTCTTAGCCTGCTCAAAAAACTCCCTGTAGCACCTGTGTCTCATAGCACAGGAGCAATGCACAGGGAACTGGAATCCAGTCTGTAAATCACAGCTCCCAACACTGACACCATTTACCATGGTTCCTTTTGTTTCTTTGCTCAAGAGTCAAGACTCTTATTCTAGATCTAGCAGTGTAGTGAGATAAGCCTGTGACTTTAGTCAGGATGGTTAAAAGCGACTGATTTTTCGGAAGAGCTCTCTACTGGCTCTCTACTTGCTTTTTCAACTGACAACAAGATCCTTAGTCCCTTTGATTTCAGCTGCTCAGCTGTACAATGAATCTAATAACATATACATATATATATAATGGAAATGTATTATAAATGTACAATTAATAAAGGTGTGAAGGCTGAGTAGTACTGACCTGTTGAGTAATGCTCCCCACTGAAACTCTTGAACTTCCCCTTCCTATTTAAATAATGAGATACTCCCTGGGTTTGTAGGGCAGCACTACTGCAAGTCACACATGAGCCAGATGCCTTGATGGATTAAGTTCATCATCACCAGTATCAGCCATTCCCAACATAGACTCTGATGCTCCCATCTCAGCCAGTCTCACCAGGGTGATCTCCAGCACTGCCCTGGGAGCCCCTCACCCATCTGCTGTACCCCAGCTTCTCATGGACCTTCTGACCAGGCTGCGGGAGGAGGAGCTGCAGCATCTGCTCTGCAGGGCAGGAACCTTCTGCCTGGTCCAAGTGTTTCAGTGCTGGGAAATAAGGGGGGCTGAAGGCAGCAGAAGCTTTTCTTACAGTTATTTTTGTCAGAGAAATGATTGGTGAAAGACCTGAGAGTGCATTCTGCTTTCAGAGAAGGAGGAGAAGCAGTCAGGAGAAGTTAAGGAAATTTTCTATCTTCCTCCTCTCCCCAGAAGTCTCCCTGTATTCATATTTGAGTGAACTGGAGACAGCTCACCAGCTCTGTTTTTTCCTCTCCAGAAATAGTAACTTTGGGTACTCAGAAAAAGTCTCAGATATAAAGCTGGATGCTATTAAAATGTTGATTATTTTTCAACAACTGTATTGCACAAAAAAATTCTGAACTTGGTTTTCTCCCATCTGTAAGTCTAATGCTGCTGTTCCTATGCAAGCAAAGCCCTCCATTCAAAATCAGTCATGTTCTCTACTTTTTCTGTTTTATTATGATCAAAATGCATATTTATACCATTACATAAAACTCATAGAATATGTAAAAGCACATAACCACAACTGCAGTAAAAATGGACCAGAAAGGACTTCAATGATATTAAACTACCAAGTGGTTTAGCTTTTTTCCAGAAAAGAAGTCTCACAATGAGTTTTCTTTGTCCCTTAAATGAGACAATTTTAACATAGTAGTTTGCTGTGCTTTCAGTTTGTGTGTAAACGATGTAACAAAGCATACAATTATTTTTTTTCTCACAGATTGTAGTGGAAAGCCTGAAGGATTTTTTTTTTTTTTTAATTTGATGCTTACTTCTTTCCCCAAAAGAATATTTATCTTTAAAATAAATTTTTTTTTAAAAGAAGTTATATTATTGGTAGCAAAGGTTTTATCATCCACTAAAATGTCATCTAAAGTTGCCAAATAAATACTTACAGGCTGCTGATGACTGTTTGTTTAGGAAAAGGAGATTTAGCTGCTCACATGTTCATTAGCACACACAGAGAAATGGATGAAAAATTCTTTTGGTACTTAACACTGATGCCATGGCCGCTGCTTACAAGTATTTCTAATACACAGTGGGTAAAAAGTGAAGAATGACCAGATTAAGATATTAAAGGAAAGCAATGATTGAACTTTTTTTTTTCTTTTAAAGAAATGAAGCAACCAACAAAAATGCCCCCTCTTTTTTCCCAGTTACTCCATAAACCTAAAAGGCTTGAAGCAGATTGCCTGTTATTTTAGCAAATATGGTGATTGCTGAGCGTGCCTGTGCTTTTACATATTTGAGTTTTGCAATGATTCAGGCATTATTGCTCTGTAATAGGTGTGGCTGCCTTTGAAATGTAAGCTCACAGCTTCTGTAGTCAGTGAACCATTGCTGATAGGGCTGACTAGTCAGAAGCAAAACTGGCTAGTTATGAAACTACTATAGTATATTCTTTATCTCATACACATTTAAAGGATTTACCTATCTATCCCACTGCAGACCTACTCATTGAGTAGGAGCCAACAGCATATGATTGTGTTAATTAATCTGCTATTGTGAGTAAAGGAACAGCTGCAGTGGTCTCGTGGATACGTTGTCAAAGGAAAACAATGTAATGTTAAGCTTCTGACTGCATATTCTGTTACAAAGGAGGTTTACGAGAAGTTAAATTCATAAATCACAGATCATTTTTATAATAATAATAAATATCATCTGACCTTTAAAGGAAAGGTTTTAGCATTCTTAATTTCAGTTTGAAATATGTTCTGAAATACGATACTTAAGCTTTAACCCAATTCTTTGTTTTGAAAACAAACATTCCCCAGAAATGATAGGAAATGGTAGTAGCTATAGAAATGACCTCTGACTGTACTAGATACATGCCATTGTAGTTTTAACAAAGATCAGAGCCCAAAATATCAAGTTAAAAGAAGAAATTTTTGGCTTCCATCCAATACCTCTTCTAATAAAAACACAATTTCCAATATTATACAGAAATGCAGAATGAAAGGAACATTCATTACAGGGAAAACACTTATTATTTACATAGGATTTTGTCTTTTTTTTTTTTAATATGGAAAAGGGTACAAAAAAGACTTTTTTCTAAGTAAAACAACATAATCACTTTTGTGATTCAGATCTATCCCCTACCAAATCCTTTTGGACAGTATATACATCAATCCTTTCATAAACACCCAAATGGTGACTGACCCAAAAGAGAGAACAAACAAAAAAGACTTTTTAAGGCTGGCACTTAGAACATAACCATGGAAAATTATGTTAGAAATTCAAGTAGGAAAAGTTTCACAATTGAAAACTATCTTGATTAAATTGGAGCCTTGTGCCATGGCCAGCATGATTTTGTGAAAACACCTTGAGGTTCTTTTAATTCAGAAGTGAATTGTTTTTTGAATGAATAGAGGAACATCTGACACAACCTTATTTTAAATAACAGGGACCAGATTCTCGCTGGGCACAATCAGCAGAGCTCCACTGGCATTCATATGCTTATGCCACTTTACACCAGCACAAGATCTGGTCCAAAAAGTACTATCTGTCAAGTAAACATGTCAAATTATAGAATTCTTGCTTTGCTTGGTTTATTTCTTTTGACAGCTGTAGTTGGCTTTATTGGCATATATGCTTTTGATTAAATTAGCTGCTATTTTATTTCTCTTAAATCTTTCATGTCTGTCATCTTTTTCTTTTCTCTTTATTTAAAAAAATCTGTTAAATCTGTGAAAACCAAGACCCAGTCCAGACCTCTGGTACACTGGAATGACTGATGATTTCAGAGAAACTATGCCAATTTAAGTCTCTACAATGTCCTGGCAACAAAAGAGATGTTTCACTTCAACTGGAATGGAACATATAAGAAAGTCAGAAGTAGCTTTAGTCACAATTTTAGATGTGATTTAAAACAAAGAAAAAGAAGGGAACATAATTTTTGATACGAATCACCAGCATACAACTTGGTAACCCAGCAGTAACTGCATGGCACCAAACAACAGATTTCAGTCCAACAGCAGCCTCCAAGGAAAGAGAGTAGTGCCAGAAATTAGGACCCCAGTGCTTAGAACACACCAAAGAGATATCTTCCAAATTAAAGGGCTGTTCACAATAAGAATCATTTCATGGCTCACAAAATGCAATATGACCTGTGGATACCCAAATAAATTAATAAACCTAATAAAATCAGTGGATGTTCTCTGCATTTAGAGAACATTTTTCTTCAAAGTAAATTGTGGCATTTGTCCATCCTGTATCCTCCAGAAATAATATATGAGATTTTAGAACTGCCATCTTTATCTGGGTTCCTACACACTGTTATTCAACTGATCTGACTATGCTTTCTTAAAATATCAGCACACACCTACTTCCTGAACTAAAGACACACTACTCACCTCAGCTGTGCAGAATTGCCAATTGCTTGCACAAGATCACTGAAACACTTTGTACCTTCAATCAGAGTCTGTGAATTCACCAGCATCATTAGTAACTGGGTTGATGACTTCAATGAGGTTGATTGGGTTGGGTCTTCATGGATATTTAGTACTGTGTTTCTTTTTTCAAGTCAGAATTCTCAAATAGAACAATTTATTGGACTTTTTAAAGCCTGATTAAAACACTGTTATCAGCTGAGACTTAGTTTGATGTTACCCACTATTTTCACTTGACAAAATATGCCATAATTTTGGAGAAAATCATATATATATTTAAACAGGAAATTACAGCTTTGATTACAGTACAGTTCCTTTCAGGCCAAAAAGGGAAGAATGCATGGAGAGAAGCAAATTCCCTAAGTTTCTATAATGGAA
Source organism: Cettia cetti (assembly GCA_013401135.1). NCBI lineage: Eukaryota > Metazoa > Chordata > Aves > Passeriformes > Sylviidae > Cettia > Cettia cetti. The sequence continues at coordinate 60,603 of VZUI01095933.1, read as the reverse complement.
ATCTAAAATGTTCCCAGCAAATAATTGCAATGAAAAGGTACATTGGAATAAATATTAAAATCAGTCATGCTTATGACTGGAAGGCCACCCAGGCAGCCTCAGCATCAGATATAATAACGTTTTTTTCCCTGACGTTCTCTTTCCTTAGAGATTAAAAGGATCTATTCTGCCAATTAACAACTGATTTTTATCTCAGAACCAGCTTCTCCTGGATGTTAATACAAGTTCATCAAATTGGTGCATGTTCCTCTGCAACCAGCAGCTGGTAGCGGACCTATATGAGGTGAGAGAGGATTTTATGATCCCTTGGATGGTCAGGAAAGCAAGAGAACTGGGAGTGATGTTAGGGAACAGCACCTGAACTGCCCATTAGGCTGTTAACCATTGTTAACATCTCTCCAAAACAGAACACCCTAAATGGAAATAAACTTGTCACCAAAAACTGAGACATCTACCCTTTAATTAATTGAAGTGTGAAGGGTTTTGGAGCAATCTGGAGATTGCTTATGGTTATACATCAGTCAACATATCAAATGAGAACTATTCTAGGAGATTCCATCAATTGTCTGAGTTGAACAACTAGCACTGCCTTAGCCATCAGAGCTTAGCAGCAGCTACTTATTAATGCTGCCTGCTTAAAAACTCACACTAATTTCTATTGTAATTGCATCTATTTCAATGGACTGGACATTTGCCATTGTGTGACAGAAAAAAAAATGGTCTCAGCCAGTTCAAGAAGAATAATGCAAATACAGAGTTATCAACCTACTTGATAGCTGATACAATAGTACTTTTACTTTGGACCTACCCATGATGAATACTGGCTGCAGAAAGATCTGCAATTTTCTAAAAAAAGAACTACAGAATCCAACTACAGAAACTCAATATAGGCTGGCGTATAAATCACTAGACTGAAACTCAGAAGATGCTCCACTAGCTCTTCCACAGGAATACTGAATGACCTCAGGCAAATTCTTTTGCCTTTCTTGCCTATGTTTTGCAGAATATGGAATGGAATTAACAATATTTTACTTCTGCTCAATTGTTTGAGATTTATCAATTAAAAAAATGTTGTAAAAGCTAGCTGGTTTTATATTAGATATGTAGAAGCTGACCAAATGATGCTAGTTAAATCTTTTTATTTTTAGGTGAAATAATAGGTGAATAATTCCAAGATTTGTCCATCTTGGAATAAAACACAGATCTCTATAGAAAATTTCTTAAGAAAAGGGAAAATATACCCCCAAACCAAGGCAGCATAAGGAATGAACACCATCTACAAAGAACCATGCATGAAGAGAAATCTTTAAACTCCATACTACCCCAGTGACTCAGATGGACTTTCCTGAGATATTGTCTTCTAAAATCAGAGATAGCAAAGTACTTGACATGCACTCTTGGTAGAATAAAGATGCATCCACTTCTAATGGCTGACTTCAGAGAGGTATTCTGGCAATTGCTCCAATACAGGTATTTGAGCAATTAACTAAATTTGTTAAGATTTATTGTACTTGCTGTACATGTTTCACACAGTCCTTATTCATAAACCCTTAGACCTGATCACAAACTTAGCTAAAACTTACTCCAAGAGTAACTACAAGGAAACTCTTCCTGCCAAAGACCCTCTCAGCAAAAGGACACCTGATTAGCTTCGTGGTAGATGTGGCTTTTGCCAGCATATAAGGGACAAAAGAATTCTTAAAAGAAAATCAGAAAGATTTGTGAATCAACACAGCAGGAAAAAGAACATTAACACAGATAGAATATGGAGTTTAATCACTACACAGATACAGAGAGATATACAATAATATACCATAAAATGAAAGTAAGAACAAAGATCTTCACCAATATCACATTTCCAAAGCCCACTCCCAACCAAACGAGACTGTAGGAACACCTAGTAACAATAGTACACAATATTTCACCTAAAACTTGATGGCTAGAGGCTGCTGCTTATATGTGGTATGAGAAGACAGACATTACCACCCAGGAGTAATGTTGGTAGATATAAGAGTGGACTACTTCTGCTGGGGTCACAAATAAAGGCTACAAATTCAATGGCTTTCAATCTGAAAACTCTCCTTAGTACTAAAACAAATAAATAAATAAGCAAAACAAAAACAGCAACAGAGAAAAATACTGAAGGGTTTAACCTCTGTTCATCTCCCATCCTGAATGAAGATGACAGCTGGGGACTACCAGCAGAACCATGAGAGAATGAGGATTTCCCATCCACAAGCCACTGTCACTCCACATCCCAGCCCCAGAACAAATCATCTGATCAGAACTTTAGGAAGTTCTTGTCATTAGGCAGTCACCTGGAAACAGATACTGAACAGTTCACTTCAGCCATGGGAAACAGTGGCTGATTGCTGGATATCACTTAGCACTACAAAGTAAATAGCAAAAGAACAAAAAAAATCCCCTAAGGGAAAGGTAAAAAGACAGAAGGATCATAAACAGTGCTCCCTTTTGAGACTGCAAGCAATGAGTGGCAGCAAGACAGACACCTGGCAGAATGCAGCTTCATTCCTCACAATACAGAATTAAAAAACCTTAATGTTTTTAACAGTTTTCACTTGACTCAGGCAATGGAAGTCATCAGAGAAATTGTATTAAATATGCCATGCATGATCAAGACTTGGCATCTCATAAAGAAATATATTTAGGGATTTGATGTCGACCAAAGCCTAAAATCTGTAAACCCTGGTAACCTCCCTTAACCAGGTAAACTCTAGTAAACTTGTTAAAGGCTTGTGATACAACACCAATATAGATGAGAATAAAGTTTGAATTATTCAGTATGTGAGATCCAAAGGAAAGGGAAGGTTATGAAGACTTGTCAGAAAGTCAAAACCTGTACAGGAATACTCTTTTAATCTAATTGTCTAAACCCGTAGCTTGAGAGTGTTATTGGCACAGATGACCAAAAGATCTCAAGACCTTTAAAGAGTTGTGAGGCAGAAGAAATTCATTAAAACCCATTGTCATGAGGTGCAAGGGCAAGAAAAGCAAAAGCTGCTGCTTTGTCTGTTTTGTGACTTCTTTGAGACAATTCTACTGGCAGAATTTACACCCAAGTGCTAACACAGATTAAGAGACATCTCGTGTTTCTGCCAGGAGTCCCAGTGCAGGGGACTCCAGTGGAAGCTGCCTGCAGTACAGAAGGCTTAGGACTGCTTGTCTTCTCTGTTCCAGAATAGCAGATTGCTATAAACCTTCAGAACCCTTAAATATAAATGCACTCTAGTGAAAAACAGGAGAGGTGGCATGTCAGAGCTGAATCCTCAAGGGCTGAGCTTCTCAGATTGTGACTTTGGGCAGATTGCAGTGAAACAACCAATGTGCACGTAGATATCTCCTGAATGTGCCACACACTGTAAGGGAAGTGGGACACACCAGATAAATGATTTGGTAGCCCTTTACCAGGTGGAGTGGAATGTCGTTTTGGCTGTCTATAGCTGTCTTTGGAGCTTAAGTTCAGAGTTACTGCATCCTAATACCCAACAAAATATGTAAGGGCAGCCCTTCAATTATATCCACTTACAGGGAAGAGCCATCCAGGAGACTGCTGCCCAACCACTGCAGCATAACAAAGCTCAGAAAGGTCAGAAATTTTGGGTGTCTGCTCCAACAAAGCACTGATGTTGGGTTGGACCTCCACAGCCAAGGCTTCCACTTTTTATATGGTGCAGCTACTATCAGGAAGAGTAAGTGCTTTCCACACAACAAAAACAAAACACCAACCAAGACAAGCATAAAACAGAAACAAATAGACCAACCAACAAAAATCCAGCCCACAAATAAACAAACAAACAAACCAAATTATAAACCCCATTAAGACATAGTATTTGACATTATTTACTCAGCTTACTGTTTTTCTGAGTATTTTCACCATTGCATTATCAAATCCTGTAATAATACTGCTTTATTTAAGGTATTCTCTTCATATGCATTAGAACACTTCTCCCCTAGAGCTGTCATTCCTGGGAAAATAAATAGGGGGAAATTATTTTTTCCAGCTCTTTATTCCCTTGCTTTGTCACTTAGAGAAAAAAACTGACCACATCAAAATTATCAAGGTTAGAAGACAGAGAGGTAGATGAAGGCATGCACAGATCTAGAACCTCCAGATACATAACCACACACTTTAGATGAGTAGTAAAAAGATGATGTTAAAATGAATAATGGCTTTTTCCTCTCCATATCTATTATTACAGAACAGTCTTTCGCTGTATGGCCTTGTCTTGTGCCCTGGAAATAGCATTTACAAAATTCTCCCAACTTCACAGTATGTTATCAGACAATATATATATTCTATTTTTTAAAAAAACCTTATTTCTAAAGCAAAATAATTCTTATTGAACTGTAAAAGAAAAAGATCCAAAAGGTATTTAAATTAATTAAATTATAACAACATTATTTAACTTTTTTTTATAATATTGATAAGTAAAGGAAGGAATATGCCTGTTCTTAATTTCATTTGGTGCCTTGATAAAGTAGAAGCACTGGAGAGTGGTAATCGCAAGAGTAATTTTAACTGCACACTATAATATGCTGGAAGTGACTTCCAATGGCATCATTATGCAAAGTCTATTATATTTGTCAAAGCCTTTTAAGTAACAGCAATGGAAACAGTGAGAAGAATAGCAAGATGGGCCTTCAGATGAAGAAGGAACCTTATTCCATGGAAAAATATTTGCACACTGCTTTTTGAATCCTCTCATGATAGTTTTAATGTTAGGGCTTCTGCAGGGAAACAAACACTTGCACTGATTATATGGGTCAAGACTTATTTTTTAGGAGACAACACCTCACTTTATGAAATTACAAATTTGTAAGACAGTGCAGAACCACTTAAGCGGCTATTCTTAGAAAACAAGATTCTTATTTGACCAAACATTTTTTGGTACTTTATGAAGTATAAGTCAAAGGACATTAAGAATCACAGAAGAGAGACTGTTTAAAATACAGGACACCTAACCACTCATCTGGATTATACTATCCAGAATCACTGCCCAAATGGAAAAAGCATGTCCATTTTTAAAGTAGCATTAGTGCACAGTGATTTTTTTATGGCATCAACCAGAAAAACTATTCTGGGTTACCAGTCACAATACCTCCTATCCCAGCCTATTATCTCTGCAAACCAGTAGCCCCAAACCATTTATCTGACTGTTTAGAACTTGTGCAGCAATGTCTTTAATGGATGGTATCTTGGTATCTCTTATCAGTATTTAATATAAACACTTACACAAAATGTAAAGTAGTCTGATCAATTAACCAGGAAATCAGGGACTAGAGAGTCCTTTGAGATCTTTGCATTAAAGACACTTGAAAGAACTGGGTATTATTCTTTCTGGAAATTGTTTTTAAGTATATTACAAGAAGACAAAATTAACCATATTCTTAAATTGTCTGAAATACAACAGGTTTCAGAGGAAACAAATCATTGTAGGAGTATTGCAAGAAGCAGTATGAGTAGGATTACAATCCCTCTCAGTTTCTAAAGCCATGCACCCAATCCTGGATACACAGGTGTGCAGCTCCCTTTTACACTTTGTAACAACATCAAGTCTCCCTAACACTAAGTTTGAAGTCAATATGCCCACGTTGAAAGGGGTTCCAATCATATGCACACAAGAAATGGCAGAAGAGGCTTTAAAAAGTGGACATGCTAAATTTTCAGTTGAGCCAACTCTCAAAACTCATTTTCCACTGCAATTTACAGAATGCACATATTAGTGTCTCACTTCTCCTCTAGCATTTACATGCATTCAAAAAAGTGGGGCTTTTTAAGACAAAAATCTTTTTTCTTACATTTAACTCTAAGTTTCTTGCTCAATTTAAAAACAGCAGCAAAATTAAACATTTTCTTAATGAAAAAACTACTGATTGTATGCATTGTAAACATCAACAGCTACTAAAGACATCTCGTAGATTTCATGTCCCAATTGTGTGATCCAGAATCCTAATTTGTCTAATGTACAATATAAGCAAAGTAAAACTCCACTGCAGAAATCTGAACTACCTTTTCAACTGCTCTTGATTTACCTTTTATGACCCAAAGCAGGACCTGAGATCTGCACTCCATGCTGCCAGCACCTTTTGGGTATAGCAAAATTCAATCATGTAAACCTCTACTTAGACAGAATCAATTCTTTCTGTACTTAATATAAAATAATGTGAACTAAATATATCTGATCTTCTTTTCCATTAGATCTAGGACTCCTGAAAAGCTATGGCAGAATTTGCATTCAAGATGCTGACCAATAATGAGCGTTTTAACTTACTGTGGCAAATAAAACTTTGTGCCATATGGCTGATTAGAGATATTCTCTCTCTTTTTCTTCTCCTCTAAACAGCTGGGTGAGTAACAACAAGCAAAAGACAGTCAGCAGCTGCACACTGTTATCATTACTTTGATACTGCTTGAAGGAATCTAAGCCTTCCACAGGTATGCACCTGAGATTAGAGGCAAAGAATTTTCCTCTCTAAATATGAGAGGAAACAGCTATGGGAGTTATAATTATGTTTTACAGGTGTCATCAGAACAATGCTTCCAAATTTTACCCAGAACAAACATACCCTCTTTCCATTTTGTGATCGAATTTTTCAAAGACCTTCAGGGAAAAGATATTATTGTACAAAGGCAAGAACAGTGAGTAAATAAGTATAAAGGCAAACACTTCTACTGCAGACTCCCCAACTTTATCTATTTCACCCATGCAACTTTAGTAGTTATCCAACAGGATCTGCAAACAGAGCATTAACTGTCAAGCCCTGTGTTTGATTTACTGTGCACCAGGGGTTCCCAGGCTGGAAAGCCACTGCACCCCCACAGCTGGCACCAGTTGCTAGTCAGAGGAGAATTAATGAACCATGTGCCTCTGGCTCCTCATTAGTCAAAAGGTATTTGGAAATGATAATGGAAACTTCACCTGATATTACCTTCTTTGCACCCAAAGTTTTAGTAGCCACAGGAATGCCTGAGCTGAGTGCCAGTTGCAGCTGGGGGTGAGAGGGAAGAGGGAATTTGAAACAACACGTAGAACATGTCGCAAAAAACAAGTTGTACTGTGGACACCTCTCTGGCCTCACATCTCTTGCCTCGCTTCTACCATCCCATCTGAAAGGGAATGTAATTGATAGCTCTGAAGGGTAACATATTTTAAGACTTTCGTTGCTGTTTTATTATAAATTAAAACAAACAAGCAATCAAGAAAACCCCAACCAAACTAAACCACAAGCTACTGTGATAATAAAGGTGTTTATGAGACTGCAGCTGTGTTACCTCCTGGCCCCAAGGTAAGTGACCCCACCTGTGGAAGGAAAGAAGGCAAACTGTTCTCAGCTTTCTCCTTCAGAGGGCTGGAGACTGTGTTTGGGTTTGGAGATTATCAGGATAATTTCTCATCTTTGGATGATGGTTCTTCCTTCTACATTAAATAAGAGCATGGGAGGAATATTTCCCAGAATAGCACAGTTAAAGATAACAATACAGTATCTACAGGAAAAGCTATTTTTTTCATGATATCTTTATATTTTAAAAGACCTTAGGATGATTCTCATCCAGTCATCATACTAAAAGTCACCACTAGAGCTGTGCACTCAGTCACAGGGTTAAGAATTTTGAGAGTTCATAATAAAAGATGTGTAAAGCAGCACAAATCAAAGGAATCGTTGTACAAATTTCACAAGCTACTATATTGTCTCATGTAACTCATGAATAGGAAAAATAAAACCCATTGGGTATATAAGGTTTCCAACTAATCAGGGAATGACAATTACAGTGCAGCACTAATTGTGGTCTTTGTGAATATTGAAGGTCTTTTTCTATGCACACAGATACATTTTCAGGACAGAAACCACCCTTTTATTGTTGGAAAGCACCTAGAAATCTCTGGACACTACTCTACCAGCAGCTGTGTTATTTTTCTTTAAGTTTAAATTATTGCACATGGCTATCGTTGCTAGGTAGGACTTGGCTTCCAGCTTTGTAACACTGATGGCTGAAGTCTGGGCTGGACTAAGAAACAAGCAAAAATTCAGAGGTGAAAATTACCTCTGTGGGGGTGGTTTGTATTTGTTAATGCCTTTTTAAAATTGTCTTGGATATTTGCTTGAGCAAGGTATTGCCAGTCTCTGCTCTCCAGGCATCCTAGCACTTGTACTCTTGCTGCTTTCAAGTTCAGTGTCACCAAGATACTTTCAGGCAACAGATCATCTAATAAAGAACAATATGATGTCAGTGTGTAATGACTTCTTGAGAAAAAGAGTGATGTTATTCAGCAATACAAAGAGACAGTCTCACTTTCTTCTCAGATAAACAACTTGGTAATGAAAGATTTTTTAGAGGTATAGAACAACTGAAGGAAATTTAAAGGGGCACAGCAACTTGTATGTTAAAAAGCCCAAACACCCACATTTTAAATATTAATAACAGACAGAGCCACTGATTCCATTTCTATTGACAGGAAATTAAAAAATAAACACATAAAAATTCAGACGAGGATTTAAAAAAACATTATCCAGTGACAGAAGCTGAAGAAAGGAGCTTTTCTCAAAACACAACATTTACAGAAAAGCAGTAAAGTTATCACTATGCTCGTGTTTGTACTAAACTCACATTTGATGTAACTGATTAAAAGATAGTAAATGACACTGATACCTCATGCAGGGTTAGAAGTTTTACACTACAGATGCTACAGGAGTTTACCTTAATAGGCAAACAATGCACAGCAGTCAAGCAGTGTCAGGAAGGCTTGAAGTGTACCTGTCTTACATTTCTTCCTATATTTTAAGTCCCCTATACTGTCCAACAGTCCTAAACATCTGTACTGTAAGTACAAATCAGGTCCAAATCCCTGAATATCTTTGTATTTTTTTAATTCACTAATGCCACCAGCACTCTGCATGTAGCAAAAGATGGTCATTACAAAAAGATATCATGAACCATTTTTAAATAGAATACAGTTACATTAACCAAAATCTTATTGCTAGTCTTGGTTTTGTTCTTTAATAGTGCTAAATAGTCACTTGGGAAAGCATGTTGTGTACAAACAGGGCACACACAAGCTTAATTCTTCTGCAGCTTCAGACAGGAGAGTAAAATGCACACTGGAGTCCAAAGGCAAGGAGGTAAAGCTCTAGTAAATCTGATGCAAAGCCTAATCTGTCTTTTGTCTGTACAGTCTGTGGAATATTTGAAAGGGAAGCAAACACCAGCAAACATTGCGTGTTACTTGTCCCAAGGGAACTTTGGAATTTTTTGATCACCCACCCAGTCACAGATAATCAAAGGAAGGACCTTGCAAACCAAAAAATTTCAGGGCAGGACATCTATTTCTCCATCTCTCTCCCTTCACATAGGTTGCATTCCAGCTTATCAGCAGGCTTTGTTATAAATGGTAAGAGTCTCAAAAAGTAGTAGAGGCAATATTTATGTCATGAAAAGCTATTTCTAATTCTACCTCTGTGCATGCTTTGTTTTAGAATGCAATGGAGTGGATGGACAGCTTTTGTGGTTTCCTCTCACTCCAAAGTGCAGTGCTTCTTTCCTAGTGCACAATCTTGCAAGTTTTTTAGAGAAGTGACATTTGTGTTGTTGGCACTGTCACAGGCAGACAAACCCAGTTAGCTCAGTGCTAAATGCCTACTGAGTTTGATCATTGGTGTGAGACAGGGTTGCACTGACAAAATACCAACCACAAACCTGGAAGACTCTTAGTTCACATTCTTGCCCTTCTAATTTATACTTCAAGAGATAATATTAACTGGTAATAGGACAGAAAATCATTCTATTTTTAATTCACAATTGTAGTAACCAGTTAAGAATACAGTAGCAGAAAATAAAAAACTATAAAGCTAGCTGGCAAAGTAAACATATAAAACAGCTACATAATAACTCTCACATGCTCAAAAGCTGTGGAAAATGATTAGAATCGTACAGTGTTACTTTAAGACAGTGAAGGATTGATGAGGCTGGTTGAGAAAAGCCTGGACAGGGCCTCTTGTTTATCTTGCACCTGGCTCAAGCAAAGTCTCAGAGGCCTCATGGCCCGATGGTGTTTCAGTGAGGCACAGGAGAACGTCGAGCCTCTGTACCAGCCAAGAGCCACACTCCCTTCACTGTGAAAAACAACACTTGTTATAAATCTGTTTCATTAAGGAGATAAGGGTGTGCACAAAGACCCTCTGATGAAGGTCAGAGAGCCTTTGCTGCTGCCTCAGTATGTGGAGGAGGAGGGCCAAAGTGTTTGTTCTACCTCTTTGTCAATTATAAATTCTGACAGAGTAACGGAGACTCTCATTAAGCTCCATTAACATATTGACTTACACATCCCTCAGGATTCAAATGAAGGAGAACATGGGACATGCAATGCATGTATGACCAAAGTCACCAACCCTGTCCATAACATGCAATTGTTCCATCCCCTTGGGACAGACCAACATTTATAACATAAAAGGGAGGCGTTGGGGCACAAAAGGCTGGAGGAGGAAAACACCTCTGGAAGAGGAAAACATCTCTGCCTGCTCAGGATCAGCCAGAGGACCGTGTCTCTCCCTCTCTCCTGAAGGGACGACTTCAGGTGAGCTTTGCGCCTCCAACTGCGTTGGAGTACACTCGGGAATATTGACTTTATATATATATATAAATACTTTATAGCTATGATAGCTATATACTCTGCTTTCTGCCATGCCACACCTCAGCACTCTGTAGCCAGTGCATTTGTCACTGGCAATTGGGAACCTGCTTTCCTGTTGTTTCAACAACCTTTCAGTGAGTATTTCGGAACCTGGATCAGGAAAGGTCCTCACTGAACAAGATCAGACTCATGGTACTGGACTGATGACTGCACTAACAGCATTTCTGTACTCCTGCAAGTTCTTTGAACCCAAACAGAGCTAGAGGGTCAAACTGGCTGAAATGAATCCCAGCCACACCCAACCCCTCTGATCTCCGAGGACTGGCTGGGACACAAGGGGGTTTATTTTCTGCTAAATACCCATACCCTTAATGCAACAACAGCTCACTCATCCTTCCACAGTATAAATGTCAGTTGACATTCATATTATCCCTCAGAAAAGAGTCCAACTGTCCCACTTTTTTTTTTTTTTTTTTTTTTTTTTTCATGGAGGAGTCAGATTACTAGGATACTCATTTTCTGGTAGTATTTTAAGAGAAAAAAAAATTATTCCTTCAAGATATAACTACAATTAGAACCTAATTCCTTTAATTCTTTTTCTTTGGTGTGATTCCACATCTGAAGCTCACAACCAATATTATGCAGTTGGTTAAATATAGTTAAAGATACAACTAAGGAAGCCACTTTCTCTACTTAATATTTAGAAATGACAAATTAATCAGCTCAAATGTGGGTTGTCTTTTTTCATTTTCATTCAAAAATTTGCAGAGTTATTTTAAGTTGATCTCATGACTTTCATGTTGTTTCTATTATAGTACCTACCCATCAGTGACTGTTTTGAAAATAACTGAATGGAGCCCAGCGTCTGAAATGATCACTATTAAAGAGTTTGCTCTATTTATTTTTTTTTAATCTGACCTTTTTTATTTTTATTCTCAATACCGTAATCTTCATTTTCTTTTTGGTTTGTCTGCTATGGACTTTTCTGCGAACAAGGCAACAATGAAAACAGCCAGTTTTGAAACACTACCTTCTGTACTTGCCAAAATTTACTCTACAGTTTAAGAAAGTCCTGCTACTTAATGTCTGTTATTTTCTTTGGCTACAGAACCCTTTGAAATTCTGACTAGAGCTGTGAAAACCCTGATGATGAACAAGCACAGTAGTGCAGTGTATTGAGGAATTAAGTTCAAAAATCTTCCCAAGTTTTCCAGGCTCACTAGCCTCATCAAGCTAAATTCAAGTCAGCAGTGCTGCTCAAATACAAGTCAGGAAGTAAAAAATACAAAAATGTTTATTCAATCAGAATTCTTTCAATAGCATAGGAGCTTAATGCTTTCTATTGAAAGAATTCTGATTCCCTTAAGGGCAGGAAATGACTAAAAGCCCAGTGAGACAACATCACTGGATCACACTCTCACACTCCCCTACCTCCTAACTGTGGTACCGGGACATCCCTTGTTCACAGTAAAAACTATACTTTACAAACACTGTAAATTGTATGTTTCATACTGTAAAAAAATTCAGTTCAGTTCTGCTGTATTAAATTCAGTTCAGTTTGGCTGATAAAAGATCATTTCATGCACTTTTGGGAAGAAATAATATGAAACTAGTGCCCTACACACTCCAATTCTCCACAGCTTTGCACCATCATTTATATTTTTGCAAAACACATGTAAACGGGAACAAAGTGCTACTGTTCTGATTTGTCTTTATTTCCCGCTTTTAGGCGGAACAGCTTAAAAGCAGAAGACTGAAGGGAAGGACTGTAAATGACTCAAGTGAGGTTGCAACTGGGAATAACCCTTGATAAACCAGTGTGAACAGCATGGACCAAGTTTAACAGTGCCTGCCTCTCCACTGCTGTGCCCCTGCCTGGGTGTTGCTTCAGGGATCCCTGGTTAGCGAGGTAACAGAAAGAAATTTATACTTTGTATCCTAGCCCTGCCTTTGTGGTTATCCCAGCACCCTGCCTGTGCCCACTCCCACATTTGACACAGTCGGCAGGATCAGGGAACAACCATGTCGTGGCTAGCAAAAAGGTCAAAAAAACCAAAAAAGCTGAAAAAGTTGAAAAAGTCAGGGGCTGGAGAGGCTGTGGTGGTGAATCCCCACATTCCAGGATGGCCCAGCACCGAGCGCTGGACGCCTGTGGCCACTTTCCTTGCCACAATGGCTGCTCCAGAGACGTGGCCCGAAATCGACGACGGGGTGGTGGTGAACCCGCACAGGGTTGAGATCGCCATGCGCGGGCTGCCCTGGAAAGCCGCATCCAAATCCTCCCGCAAGCTGGCAGGGAGGCTGGGATGGCTCCTGGCCACGGGGCTGAGAGCTCTGGACAGGGAGGTGATAGCCCTGCAGAGCAAGGTGGGCGAGCTGGAGCTGCTCACCTATGCCCGCGCCCGCGACTGCGAGGCCATAGCGCTGCAGAGCAAAGTGAGGGAGCTGGAGCTGGTCACCTACGCCAGAGCTCTGGAACGGGAGGTCACGGCGCTGCTGGGGAAAGTCAGGGAGCTGGAGAGGGAAGTAGTGGCTTTACGGGCTGCAAAGATGACTGCACACGAAGTGACCACCACTCAAGCAGAGCAGTGCTATGAGCAGCAGTGCACGTTACAGCAGCTGGTGTCACCTAGGCATAAATATGTGGAAAATAAGGTGTTGATCTCCCAAGTTCATTCTCCAGCTATGAAATCTCCACGGGATCCCAAGGAATGGGATGGAAATCTTTGGGGTGAATACTCAGACTTTGAGATTGAGATTTAACCAGATTTAGCAGATAGGGAGATGGCATAGATCACACACATTTACACTCTGAAAGAGTTCTAATTATGCACTCCTGGACAAGGAAATCCTTTTGAATTAGAAATAACAATTCTAGATTATATAGTCTCATGGGGATTGTAGCTGATGACTGGACCAAAAAGCAAAAAATAAAAAAATCGGTAGAATTTTGGTCCAAGTTATTCCAAGGCATCACTACACATTATACCCTGATGGGAAAATGAATTAAAGATGTAACTTGGCCACTGCAAGAAACTGAAAGGATTACAGGCCAAAATAACATGACTGTACCCCTCCAGTACAAAACACAGTGAGGACCAAAAATCTTTTAAGATTATGTCTTTCCCAAAATATTACCCACAGAGGAAATGGAATTGTTTATATCAATGGATTGTGCACGCTCTTTATCTAGATGTGATCATCCATATAATAACTTCTGACAATGCAGTGTAGTTGTCTCTATCTTCTTCTTTTTATTCCATATCCTTTGTAAGTATCATATTCCCAAGTGTTTGTATTTCATGTATCTTTGATTGTTTCCTGCGCCTTATCTAGGAAGGGATGCACTAGAGCTATGTTATTGGTGTCACAAACCCAACATCCAGTCAAAGTTCAATCTGAAATAGCACAAGCCACATCCCTCCAATCTGTGTGGCCAATTACCCCATCTCCAAGCCTGGTAACCACGTGTATCACTGGACAGAGATGACACTCCTCTTTTCCTTCACAGGCTGCCTTGTTATGCTTTTTAGGCCTGTATTATAAGCACATATCTTGGACACAGTTCTGCAAAATCAATATGCAAATACTTGTGTGTGGTTGTTTTTTACTGTAACTAACTAGTCATTATTCTCTCTGGGAAGTGTCTGTAGAGCAGGTGACGTGTGTCCTCGTATGATGTTTAACTTGGATATCCATGGCAGCTGTTCCCTTATATTTGTATAGTAACTGCTGCACACTGTGGAACCCTGCAACCTTGGTTACTGGAGAACTACAACCCACTTCAACATTATGAACTCTGTTCCAAGTTTGAAGGCACGTGCTGCTTTTACCTGGCTGCAGAACCAGTTGACATGGAGGATATCATTCAGTATCTCGAGCACTGCAAATCACAACCTGCTGGTGATGCCTGACAGGAGGGGTGGGACACTTGACTCAGAGCATTATATGCCTATTTGTTTATTCCTTTTTCCCTATGCTTAAGTGCCTCTGTAAATCCCCCATCCCACATTTCCAGCCCCAATAGCAGTGGTCTCTTGAGCAAGGGGGTGGAAAGTTGGGAGGAACGGGTTAAAAAGCAGAAGACTGGCGAGGAGGACTCAATGTGAATGGCTCAAGTGACCTAGCAGCTGGGAATAACCCTTGATAAGCCAGTGTGAGCAGCAGCCAGTGATCCCCTGGCATGCACCGAGTTTAAGAGTGCCTGTGTCTCCTCTGGTGTGCCTCTGCTTTGGGGATTCCCTGGTTAGCAAGGTAGCAGAAATAAATTTGCTCTTTGCATGCCATCTCTGAGTTTGTGGTTGTTCTGGCTGCCCGTGTCGACTCACACCCCCACTCACTGTGCAGAGGTGTCAATGCCTGCACACTGCACAGGGGAGCAGAGAATCAGGCCCCACAGTCTCTGAAGACACATTAGTACAGGCTCCTGTGAAAGGATAAGCAAGGACACTGAAACCACTGAGGAAAAGAACAATAATGTTTTTCATTGATAATGCTATACATGATTTTAGTAATGAGTCTCTCAACTCACTCTAAGTAAAGCAATTGGCATGTTCTTTAGATAGAGCAACAGTACAAATACAGCTGTGTATATCTGACACACAAGCGTTTGATTTTGGACTTGCTGAATGTTCAGATAGTTGATGAGATCACTGTTGCTGCACATATAAAGCAAGGTATCTGCAGCATGCCTAATTCTGATACTAATCAGTCTCCTCAACAGACTGAGAACCTGCATCAGGGTCACTCCTGTGCATCTTTTTTTTCCCTTAGATATGTTTACAAAAAATTGCTATTCACCACAGGGGAGCTGGGAGGAGAATGCCTGGGAATTGATGGGCATCAATTGTACCCACAGCTGTGAGTTCTTCAGTTCTGGCTGCTGCAAACATACTTTCAGGTCTTTTCACAGTTCTTTCAGTGCAAAAGAAATGCAGCCTATTCCTTGGTGTTATTTCAGCAGCCTCACTGGCTCCAGTTTCTCTCCCCATGTTCAGACAGCTACTGAATCTGCCACCTGTATGAAGACTGAGACTAGAACAAGAAAGGTGGTACAGTCCTGCCATCAGACACTCTCTCAAATATAGACAAACTTGCTGTGTTGAGTTTTTATATGAAAGGTAGTGCAAATGATGTTTGGTGGGTAAGTAACATGGATTCCCTTGTACCACAGTATCTTCATACCTCTCCCTTGTCTGGATTTCCCAGCTACCACTGTGCTATTGCATTGTGACTTCAAGTCACACAGCCTTGTCCCTTTAGTGTCAATGAAAGTGAGTTTGGTTTTCACTGCAAAGTATCAGCATGTTCAACAATAAGACTTAAAAGAAACTGCCAAAGAGAAAGTAATAGAAAGTGTTCAGTACTTGTTCACTACTCCTGCTTGCCCTTTTCAGTAATGTCCACTTTCATCCCTTACCCTCTTTCAAACAAAGTTCATTACGATTATATTATAGTGGTCACCATCAAAAAGTCAGCGTTTACACACAGTCACTACAGAGCAGCATCTGAGCAACCACAGTATCATTTCTACACAGAACAGGAAATAGCTGTGGTGACACTGATACCATTGAGTGGTAAATGTGGTTCTATGTTGCCTTAGAGTTCTTCACTGTTCTGCCACCATACCTGTTTCAAGTTACTTTTTCAGTGACAGAATAACAAGGAACATATTAATCATAGCAGATATCGACCTGATTAAAGATATATGCACATACCACATACCTAGACCCATAAGATCCATAAGATTAAAAGAAAGGTACTAGAATATACAAAATAACAATACATTGTCAACTCTCACTTCTGTAATTTTTCCTCTTTACATACATGGTATCTTTTTAAACCCATCTATTTCCAGTTGCTAATCAAAATCAAAGATGTTTTGCTCTTTTATTGAATTTTCTACAAATTATGAAAAATGGCTGTTTGCTCTCCTTTCGTTCATAGAAATCTTTAAATCACCTTTTGATCTCAGTCAGATCATACCTGTTATTTCATAAATCTCCCAGGAAAGTGGGAAGTGTTTAAAATGGGTGCTTAAGACATTTCAGAAAGTCTTTTCAGACTTGCTTCTGTCCCTCTCTGAATAGTTTTGTTAGATCATTAAAAGGAAAAAATATGCAGTTTTTGATAAATAGGCTACTCCCCTACCTTGGTGTTAGGTAAGATGTGAGTAGACCAGTTTTCAGTTACATTAGAATATATGTGGTAAGGCATTCCTTAAAATGTGATGAAGAGGTCATCTAAAAAGAGACACAGGAGGAAAACATGGCTAGAACTCAAGAGAGAAATGAGCAGGAAGCACAGCTGACAGAAGTATGACTGTATAAATCCCACTTACAGCCATTCTTACAAAGCACATTTTAAAAATAAATAGCAGTGACTCTACTGCATGTTTAATGTTATTTCTTGGGAGATCCTAAACATTAACAGTGCAGTGCCTGTTGCTCCAGAAAGATCAGAAATGAGCTCAAAACACCAGACATGGCCCAGAAGCCCCATCCTTACTTCTGCCTCCTAATCTTTAGTTTAATGTTTAAACAATGCCCAAAGTATGACTACTCCTCTGCGTGACTGAGGCTGTCCATCACTGAGCTCCTGGGAATGTCACACTCCATGTGACTGCTGTGCACAAACAGAAAATACCCCACTGGTATATCACCCTCTTCTTGGGTCTCTGCCTAATGTTTCCTTCCCACTCACTCTTGATAACACTCACTGATATGCTAGCCTGTGAAATGCAGCCAGGCTCCTGGGGGTTACTGAAACCCCAAAGTTCCTGTCCAACACCCTGAGACTGTCCAAGTGCAGCTAGTCCAGGCAGTGAGGGCTGAGAGTGCAAGGAGGGAGCCTTCATCACAAATAAGGGAGAGCATGCAGCTGGGACAGTCAACTAGATCTGGTCATGACTAACAAAGATGTCACAAGGTGAGGTTGGATTTGCTAGTGATAAGGGTGAAGGGATGTTCCACAGATGGGAAGAGTGTTAGCTAGAGTCTTCTTAAATTCCACTTGATTACCACCCACTGAGGCAGGCACATACCCATCAGTAACAACGGCTCTGTCACAGTTTCTCAAAAACCCCTCAGATGCAGCTATCAAATGGGCATGAAATGGATGAGAATTCATGTATTTTATACTCAGAAACTCTCTCTGCACCCCTCATGGAACTGGAAGAGCTTCCAACTCCTGGTGCAAGCCAGCCTGCTTGGTAGGGACTGCAGGGAACAAACTCAGTTCCAGCAACCACAGGCACTTCCCCTGTATTGGGACAGGCTGGCAATGCTCTTTGGTTCAGCCCTAGGGAGACAAGCTCACTTTCATTACCAGAAAAATAGATTGGAGATGTAGCCATCTCTCTTTTTAAGCTCTAGGGTCTTGCTTTTATCCAGACCAGTAGTAATGATGGATATCAGCTGTGAGTGACAGCATTGCTTTGGGAAAAAAGGAAAGTC